>ML804465.1:161732-209813 GCA_009831015.1 Picea engelmannii
CAGGTTTCTCCTCAAATGCATGTAGGGGGCCTTCATTTAACTTCTCACTTCTTTCAATGAAAAATCTATATGTGGAAGATCCAATAACCTATTCCTCAAATCTAAAATCCAAGTACTAGGTGAGAAAGAGATAGAAAATAGAGCATGGCCCTTACCTATATATTCCAGTGGCTTTTCTCCAGGATTTTTCTTGGCATTCTCTGGTATGAAATTTTCAAGATCGTTATGTTTCCTGAATAGACCCTCCAATGTGTTCCATACTTTGTCTGGTGTGGAAGCATATTGTACATGGAATAATAATTCCAGAGATATTGACAAGCATATTAGCCCGAATGCCATATCATGTATGTTAATCAACTGAGCTTTCTCATCAGTAGAATTAGGCTATGGTTTGATTTCCATAGTAATCCAATAAAGTTGTTTTCTTGTAAGGAGAAGAAGAAGTTTAGGCTTCCATTCAAAATAATTGTATGGAGTGAGGATCATTGTCAGGGGAAAATCCATTCTTTATGGTCACTTCAATCCTTTGTAACCTAAAAACGAAAGTATGTGTATCTCCTTACAAGCTCATGGTTCTGATACCATGTGAAATTGTTGAATAACCTACATAGAGAATCTAGTTTACGAAAAGAAGCAACAATTTCAAGCTTGAGACAAAAGAGACGAAGATAGAATGAATGAAATTCTCTTCCACAATAAACGAGTGAATAATTTACAAGATATATAGGCTACATGCTGAGATAATGCACCATAGTTGAGCTTCTATAGCTTACATGGACATGCACTAACTGAAACACTAGTAATATGCCACCTAGTCTTAGTTTAACTGCCCATACAGTCAACAGTTAACTAGTTATGCATAAGTGGAGTGAGTTACACTCATGCATGCACAATGAATTCGCCCTCCTAGCCTCATGCATGCACAATGAATGTGCTCTCCTAGCCTCATGCATGCACAATGAATGTGCCCTCCTAGCCTCATGCACAAGTAATGTGCATTCCTAGTGATGATTCCAAGGAAGATATGTGCTCCTAGTGATAATTCCAAGGAAGACATGTGCTCCTAGTGATGATTCCAAGGTAGGCACGCAAGACTCGGTGATGATTCCAAGGTAGAGATGCAAGACTCAATTCCACTAGTGTAACTGAACTATAATTGAAGCATGAATCAAGAAGAATATTCTCATCCAAGGGAGAATATCTTGGACTAAGTAAGACCAAGTGTGCCCTCATACATGGACTATAAAACATAGGAAAAAAATGTACTAGATAAATGTGCATGTATACTCCAATAGGCACAACACATGTGGATAGGTGGCACCCAAGTAATGTGCCTAACACCCTTGTAATATATATGAGAATGTTAAATGATACAATGAGGGAGCTTGGCCATTGCCTGCAACTCAATTGCAATGTACAAAGAAACTAAGGCAAGCTACCATCCACCAAGTCTACCTAACAATCTTGCACATCAACCCTTGAAGCTTCTACAAGCCTGCCTCTTGTGGGTCTTGTGTTTGTCTACATAACTTAGCCACTCTAAGTTGACCTGTGGCGCCAAAACCTTGAACAAGACTACTGCAAATCTCCTTGATGACTCTTGCTTGCTTAATTGATCGATGCCTTAGCTCAACTGGGCACCCACTTCTTATACGAGCCTTGAAGTGCACGTAGCAAGTCACATCGCATGAAGTGGACCCAAGTTCACCTCAAGTCGATGTCCATTGAATAGATCTATCTCTTGTCGGGTCCACGTCCAAGTCACCTTGAGCCCACCTAATGGTCCCATCCACCTAGTTGCTCCACACCCAGGTCGTCCCATATGCAAGGTGTCTCAAGCTTATCGAAGTCACCTTGTCACTCCATTGGTTTATGCCCAAGTGCGCCCAAGTGGGTCTACGCGTCTGGTCACATATTCATCCATTGAAGGAAACTTCTTTCACACGTCATGGGGACCACTCACTCCTTGGGTCTGCACATCCGACTCGTGCACCCAAGTAGAGCCCCAATTTCCTTATTTAGGAAACATGGACAATCACAACTGCGTCCAATTAATCGATCATGTACATTTAGCATTTCTTCTATCGACGATGACCTTATGTGCCTAACATGGTAGAACAACTAATGTCATCCACAATCAAAGGTCTTACAAAAAGCCTCTATGCCAAATCAATACAATCACTTTCCATGAACAAAGTTAAAGCCTTAAAACATTGAAATCTCCCCGGTTTCAATGTTATTCATGTGTGTACGTGTTTATTCAAAATAATTTGAAAATTTACATTAGGAGATGTGGACTATTAATACAATAATATTGTGAATCTGATTTTAATATTGAATGCTTGCTAGCTTGAAACTTGCTCAACTTTTCTACATATAAATTTTAAAAATAAAATATTAATTCGAAGTTATTTGAAACGTCCCCATTGTTTTGCAACATTAATGTAAAATACAACTTATTAAATTATTAAAAGATATTTAAAAAGCTCGATGTACAACTCATTAAATCGTTAAAAGATATGTAAAAAGCTTGATGTACAACTCATTAAATCGTTAAAAGATATTTAAAAAGCTTGATGTATCACAACCAAAAAATAGTCTTGGATCCATGTTATTGTAGTCTCCATTGCACGACAACCAAGAGTAATTATTGCAATAAATATAAAAGGAGTAGGTTAATTCAGGACTATTCTTTCTTTTTTTTCTAGTTATTTTTTTGGCAGGTCAATCTAGAATTTTGATGGATTTTCTGAATATTTGGGTTAGTTTAAAATGGGACATAACCCTTAAAGTAATGTTCTAAAATGCATGAAACATTGATTCAGCTTATCCCTGAAAATTTAATTGGATTCAAACCCATTTTTTGCCTTAAAAAAACTAAACTTTGAAAGAAAGATTGCTCTCAAATTAACTTACTCCAATATAAAATACTATGAAATCCATTCATTTGATTAGTTTTGTGTATGTACAGTAAATTCTTTGAAGCCTTTTTATCTTTGGAAATTTGGGCATTCAAATTTAAATTTTCCCAGCCCTCATTATCCTTAATTTATTTGCAACCTCCGTAACACCACTACTTATAAAACTTGCAGCCACAAGTAATCACTTACAAAAATAAATTAATTTTAATTTAAAAACTTACAAATTTTAATTTCTAATTAAGAAACAAGAGGAAACACTTTTAAAAAAATGTTAAAGTAATAACACGTCATCTCCCTACAAAATTTAATAAGTAAAATTGCAAAATTAAGGAACATATGGAAACACTTTTCAAAAAATTAAAGTAATAACAAGTCAACCCTTTACTAGTTACTATAGAACGTGCTTTAGTTGTTACTAATAAGGAGAACCCAATTGTTTTCAAGTTAACAAGGGATGTGAAGTGAAATCCCCTCTAACCATTTCTTTATATAAGAAGAAAATTTTGATTAAAACAAATAGAATAGTAGATTAATTATTATTAGTTCTTGTTGAAGGTGCATAGAGATTATAGCAATTGATAATTTATTGAATTTATATTAGTTCGTGGTTTAATTATAATTTTTTGCATTCTTTCTATTGTTCGAACTACAAAACTAAAAATATTATTTTTTATATAATAAAAAAACTCATATATGTCATGATGTTATTGGATAATAGATTTGAGGTCTTATTGCGAGCTTCACTATTCCCAATGCATTATATGTTGTCATATCCAAAGTTTTTAACATCTACGGTATTTTTGAATTTGTAGTATTCATACTGAAATGTTTAGGTATCCAAAGTTTTTAGCGATTGACAATTCGTTGACTTTATATTTGTTTTCTGTTTGACTACAATTTTTGCATAATTTCTATTGTTCGAACTACAGAACAAAAAACATTATTATTATTATTATTATTATTATTATTATTATTATACAATAAAAAAAATCCATATATGTCATGATCTCATTGGATAAAAGATTTGAGGTCTTATTTCCAGCTTCGTTATTCCCAATGATTTATATGTTGGCATATCCAAAGTTTTTATCATCTACGGTGTTTTTGAATTTGTACTATTCATATTGAAATGTTTGGATATCCGAAGTTTTGAGCAAGGATAGTCAGTTTTCATATTACTTTGTCCTCTCACTAAATTTTTTAGCATAGTCTCTAGTGCTCGACCTATTGTTTTATTATTATTATTATTTTATTTTATTATTTTTGTTATTGTTTTTTATTTTTTCTAATTTTCTTTATTGTTGTGTGTTTCGAGATTCTTTTTCATTGTTGCGTATGTATTATTAAATGTTTGCACAACGCAACGCCCTTCGACAATTCTAACAGCCTTACCTGTTTACCTAACAGGCCTCGCAACCTTGAATGTTTATTCTACAACTGTGTTACAATACAATTTACTTCTATTTTTTTATACAACTTTGTCTGCAGTGAATTTGGGCAATGTTGTTTTTCACCGGCATTACTACTTCACTGGTTGATACTTTTTCATTGGTTGGTTTGATGTTGGTTGTTGTTGTTTGATTCAACTTTGCAAAGTTGAGGTCCTGCAGCTGTAGTTGGACCTCTTTGTGGTTGTTCATCGATTTGGTGTTCTTCAATTTTGCAAGCAGTTGGACTGTTGTTGCGGTTTGCAGGTTTTCGAGTTGTGCTTTTGTCGTACCTCGTTGATGGGTAAGTTTATGTGTCATGGTTTCGTTGCTATTCCTTGTGTGTTGCTTGCTATTTGCAACTTGCAAGGAAGTATTTTCAATACTAGGTGTCCCTGCCTCACAACCCTGTTGCAGAACATCTTTCTTTGTCGATACTACACCCAAAATCTTTTCCTTGTTCTTGAACGTCAATGTTCTATACAGAACCTGACTTTTTCGCAGCCGTGGTGACATATAAAAAAAGAAAACTCCTCATTTTTCCTTTTCCTATAAACCATACGTTTGGAGCATTTTTTTCATAATGTTCTCCTCATATTATTTGTTCCTGGAAACCATACGTTTCCTTAGTCTGTTTGCTTCCAAACGTATTGCTCCACTTTGAATGTCGATGTTGGACATAGAACCTAGATCTATCACAATTACAATGAGATATAAAAAAAAAAAGACTGAATGTTCTCCTCTAATTTTTTGTTCATGGCAAACGATGTGTTTGGTGCATTTTTTTTCCAGTCTGTTCCCTTCCAATCACATATGCCAACTTCCGCTTTCTGGATATCTTGCCATACATGTTTCCAAAATAGCAATGCAAAGGGTTTTAGAAAACGAGTTCGAAGTTGTCATAGGTAGCAAGCATCTGCCTGGGTAAACTTCTTCCACTTGTTTCCTTTGTCCTGTGCTTTGTGTCTTGCAAAGCATCTTCTGCCTCTAAAAAGATTGTAGGGTGCACGCCAGGAATAGGTTCAAAAATTATACACGTTGAATACTCGTTCTTTGTGCTCAACAAATTTGTAGTGTTATTTATTTGCGTTGTTTGTTTTGTTTGGTTAAATGTTCACTGTACTTTTGTTTTCTTGTCATATGGTGTGGCGGCTAGGGAGGATTGAATTTTACAAGAAGAAGGTTGAAGGATAGATAGTGGAATTGGTATGCAGTTCTGCACTTTTAATTTTCTATTTGTCTTTTTCTTTTGTTTTTTTTTCGCTCTTACTTTCTTTTCTTTTCTCTATTTGCATATAGACTGAATATAGGTAAGAAACATCTTGAAAATCACAGCTTAAGAGATGAAACAAGTACTAGATGTTGAGTCCTATGAAATAGATACAGAGTCCATTATCCATGACATCATCGACCAGGCATTGCATACCAATGGTCTTTTTAGATTGGATGCATTCTCGCATATTGTAGGGGATTTCCTTTTCGATGCATTTCAGGTTCTATGCATTTCCATTATTCCTCGACCAACCTGCGCAATGGATTGATAGATTATTTCTTGGACTGTTTAAAAAATGGTGGCGTTGAGGCATTGGAGTCATATGAATACAAATTGGCATCTGACCTTCTTTGGCAGTTGCATGGAATACATGATGTCACTACGTATTTTTCAATGATGCGGTTGTCTGCATCTGCAATTCTGCCTGCAGATGAGAGGGGACTTTGGGGAGATACATTTTGTATACGGTGGTTGTCTAAGTGGCTCAATATATCAATTGGAATGTGGTTATTGACAAGAAAAACAAGATATCTACTATTTAATAGAACTGCATCCAACGATCCATATTGCATCTTGTTCCATGATGCCAATCTTGTTAGTGGTCATTATGAACCACTAGTGTATAGAAAATTATCCATATAGGACCTCATATTTACTTGTCCCTCATTTGCAAAGACCTTGAATCGCAATGTAAACGAATTATGCATCGTGTACAGTGTCATGGCTTGCAGATAGCAACAACCGTTGCATTTAGTTGTGGAGATAGTCTGTTCAATGCAATTTTCTATTTGGTAGCAACAAAGTTCGATGTGCAGTCATTGGGAATTTACACTATACAATCCTTTTGCAATGCAATTATAGGTGGTAGCCAACAAGATTTTACCTGTTTGCATCAACACCTTTCGCCATATCTCCTAGAAAATATGTCGACAACTAGAATTTGGCAAGAATACCTTGTAAACATGGCATTTCCATATGAAAAGGGAAATGTGGAGGGTGGCAGATTATGTTTGCAATGGTTGTCTATCATATTCAAAGTAAATATCCAGGTTTGGTCGACTCTGCCATATGACAGTGTCCATTCCTGGTCTACTGATTCAAACTACGATCGAACAATTGACATCATCTCGTTGAAAACAGATACCCCACATATCCATTATCAACCTTTGATGGGAAGTGCCACTGGTTCAGGGTCCACTGTCCATGCCACCTAAACTGCATCAAATGTGCATACCCATAGCATGTTATTTAATGAGAATGAAACCCATCCCAGTTGTGATGGATCCATATAGGGCTTAATAAAAAAATGTAGACTAACTTACCACAACTTGAAAAGGGTCATCTGTGAAACTCGTCCCAGTTGTGATTAGGCCATAGAGGGATTGAACAAAAAATGTAGACTAACTTATCACAACTTGAAAAAGGTCATACGTGAGAGGTAAAAATACATTGATGGTATGGGAAATACCACTCGTTCAAGGTCCAGTGTCAATGCCAGCCAAACCACATCAAATCTGGATAATCGTCCTATGTTATTTAATCAGAATGAAACTCATCCCAGTTGCCATGAGGTCATCTTTCCCTTGAACAAAAAAAGTAGACTAAGTTATCACAACTTAAAAAAGGTCATACGTGAGAGAAAAAAATACATTACTACGCTTCCTTCTAGACAAAAACTGACATATCCCAAGCTAAAGAAAAGTGTTCATGCACAACACAAGAGAAACAGGGATGGTCACATATCCCACAATGGTGATGGCATTGTCCGAGGGGAAAAAATCACATTTCGTGAGTTGGAACCAACAACATGCACTACTACCAATGAAAACCAGCAAACACTTTCTACGCATACTTCTCTACGGAAGAAAGATGCAAGACAAACCTATGTGAAACAAATGAAAGACACTCCTTCAATTGCATGTGCAATTTGCGATCAATTGAATTTCACAAAAAACACTAAGTCTTGCACGCCCGATTTGGAATCAGAATACCTCCGCCTAACAGAAAATGATAAAACATTTTCGAGCGATGAATTTTTTTTTCCATGCAAACGGTCGCTTGAAAATGGAAAACTGCCACAATTTGCAACGCCTGACCAAATACGATGTAATACACCACTACTAGATGTAAGTGCGCTTACAGAACTTGAAGAGAGACTTGTTTCTCTGCGAATTGCATTTGCACAATTCAGACCTTGGGGCTATAAAGGACCCCAAATGGGCTTAACAAGATCAATTATTAATGTGCTTGTGCAACTAGATGTTGTGCAAAAAGCCTTGCCACAATTCATTAGCGATACACTGACAATTGTTGTGGCTCTCAAAATACGCTTGCAATACAAGAATGCATATCAGATACATAAAGTTCGTGTGCATGTTGTCATGAAAGCATTAAAAAATTATGTTCCAGGGCCTTGTACAAAGCACATAACATTTGTATAAATGAGAACTGGAACAATGTTATCGGAGAAGGGGATGACAACTCTACACAGACTCTCAAAACTGCAAGTGAATTTGATACAAGCAATGAATCGGAGACTGAAACACCTTCTGAGACATTGGTACATGGATTCATTGATTCACAGTGCATTTGTGACTTGCAAGACAAGATTGTCAAAATTTCACCTGCTGAGGGACAACGTCCACTTGGAATATTCAAGGAAAAATTTGCAGAGGAAATGAACTTCCCAACACTGTTCTATGAAGATCCACATCTCGGTGACATTACAAAACGATTAAGTTATCATAAAATAGTTCGATGGGAGATGCTACATTCAAGCAGTGACTTCTCCTGTCACATAACAAATTTGTTTTTCAAAATGTTGCGCATAATAATAGAGCAAGTGCTCTCTCGCATGTGGGTGTGAATAAGAAAAGGCCAGCTCCAAGGAAGAAATTTGTTGGCCAAAGATGTCAAGTACAAAGTAAACCTAGAAAAAATCCTAAAATTTGATATTGGATACATAGATTTCAAAAACATTTGTATCTCTCCTGACTATTTGCAACAAAACAAGAAAACTATTTTTTCAATGATCTGACAATTGGGACCGCCAACATTTTTCATCACATTTACAAGTGTAGAGCATCACTGGGATCCAATGGTGGCTGCGGTATATGACTTGCATAAGAACAGGAAATGTAAAAAACAAACGGATACATTGGAAAATGAAAGCATTGACTACCTCATAAGAAAAGACCCAGTGACATGTACTCACTACTATAGACATAGAATAAATGCTTTGAGACAATTGATATGCCACGATGAAAAATTTTTCAGAAAAATATCAGACTATTTTTTTGTGACTGAATTCCAGAATAGGGGGAGTGAACATGACCACACACTCTTGTGGATAGAGGGTGCACCAGTCTATGGAGCTGACAACAACTCATAGATTGAACATTTTGTGGAAAAATACATAACATGCAACACATATCATTTGTATCCAGAACTTGCCAAAGTTCATAGACATTATCATACAAAAGGTTGTAAAAAAAGAAAAAAACTCGCATTACAGATACAACTTCCCCATGTCGCCAATGAGAACAACAAGAATCATAGAGCCACTTAGTTTAGAGGACAATGATGCCATTGATAAATCTAGATCCTTGTTCGCATATCTAGAACAACGAGACTTTGATGGGTTAATGAGCTTTGATGATTTCTTGACACATATAAAACTAACAGAAGATGAGTACATCCAAGCCATACAATGTACACTTAAACAACCAACAGTTTTCCTTAAACAAAAACTTTCCCATATTTGGAACAACAATTTCTCCAAGGAAATTCCAGTTATGTGGAATACAAATACAGATGCGCAGTATGTGCTCAATGCATATGTTGCAACATCGTATTGTACCTTGTATATGACAAAGGTTGACAAATCCATGACAAGTGCATTCAGAAGAATACAGAAAGAACATGAAATAAGTCATATTGATGCTATACAAATGATACGCATGCTGGGTAATACATTACTTAATCTTCAGCAAATGCCTGCTCAACAAGTAGTCCACATTTCACTTTCCCTGCCCCTCAATAGTAATTCAAAAAAATATGTCTTCATAAACACATCTCCACTTGAGAAACACACATTTGTGCTTAAACCACCATCTTTGCTACAACAAGAGCCTGACAATTCATAGGACGTGTTTTGTCTCTCTATTGTTGATTATTGCATACATCGTCCATCTCCTATTAAGCATATATGCTTAGCAGAATTTGTATCGCATTACAAAAAAAATGGTGCACCCATATCAAAACTAAAAAAACCGTCTGTGATACGGTTTGTCAAATACAACAAACATATTGACTATGAAAACTATTGTAGAGAAAAATTGTTGTTATATGTTTCGTTCGATGAAAACTAAAGCACATTAAAACATAACTTCCCTACATGTGAAGTTGTGTATGTTGCCTCTGAGACTATAGTGAAAACCAATGAATCTAGATTTACTTACAATGTTAATCCAACATGGGGTGATCTAGAAAGTGCAATTAATGAACTAGAAAACCCTGACAATCTTGATCAGATATTCACAAATCGAAAAACAACTAGAACTCCCTGCGAGTCCTATGACTTGCAAGTAGATTTACCTCGTCCTCAAGCATGCAGCATTGAAAAACATATCAATCTTGGTTTTCAAGTCACAAAACATCCTTTCCTTATTGAAAATAATGAATACCACATAATCAGACATTTGTTGAATCGAGAACAACAAACAATTCTAAAGGACATTGCACTTAAAAAACACTTGAACATGCACACTCCTATGCACTTGTTATAGGCGGAGAAGGAACAAGGAAGACATTCATAGCTAAAGAACTATTCCAAATTCTTATACGAATCTATGATTCAAGCAATTCTTCTGACCCTATGAAACCAAAGGGCTTAATAGTTGTATATACAGTAAAAAATGCATATAATGCAGGCGAAAAAACAATCCACTCTGCATTTTTTATGCCTTTTAACAAGTCACAGTTTCTTCCACTCAGCAAGGAAATGTTAGATACATTGTCTAAGATTTATGCCAAACTACAATGTCTCTTCATATATGAGGCATCTTTGATTGGAAGTCGCTTCTTGTATTCCATTGACAATCGGCTAAGAAACATAAAACATGTGCACACGAAATACTTTGGAAACATTGACATGATATTATGTGGGGATCTTTACCAGGAACAACCCATCCAAGATTATTTGATATTTGAAAGTCCTACATTCAACATGAAAATAGTGACCCATGACTTCTGGAAAAACAATATTAAATGCTTTGAATTTCTTACTACAATGCGCCAGACAGATGAAACATTTATTGCAATTCTGAATAGAATGCGGAAAAACAACCAAACACATGATGACTTAACATATATCAATTCGAGGTGCATGCAACCTGCACCAACAAACCCAACCTTCCCTTATCCGTTCTAAATGAATAGGGATGTTGCAATGCATAACAGGTTCATGCTATCGCTCATGCATGGTGATGATATCATCATCAATTCAATTGACCTCGAAGAAGACAATCATGGAAATGTGTCATGTCATGAACATACATCCACTTTACCTTTGCAACTTGTCCTGAAAGTAGACATGTTGGTTGAAATGTATGCCTACAACTATTATTCACATGATGGCTTGGTCAATGGTGTAGATGGAATACTCAAAGGTTATACCAAAACAAAAAAACTTGATGTCCTCTGGATTAAGTTCCATGAACCGCATATAGGCCACCGACAAGCAAACAAGTTGGCTTATCTATATAATTCAAAAACTGTAAGTGATTCGACACCTATCTTGCGAATAACAAAACTAGTATCGACATCAGCAAAGACAGGTCGACTGAAGATTCAAAAACAGTTTCCAATTAAACTTGCATGTGCACGTACAATCCACAGATCGCAAGGACTAACACTTAATAGTGTTTCATTTGAGCATGATGGAATTCAAATGCATGGACTTGTATACACAACATTGTCTTGTGTCAGAAGTATAGACTCATTGTGTTCGCTAAGTCCTCTTACAAAAGATAAATTCAAATTCAAACACAAAGTTAATATTGAAATGCAACGCCTCAGGACTACCGCAAAGTGGCATCTGGAGTATGATTACCAATCCATACAAACAAACTCATTTGTATCAATTCTCTCACTTAACACATGCAGCTTACATGCACATATGGATTATATACTCAATGACTAAGACACAATGCAATCCGATATTCTGTGCTTACAGGAAACATACATGGCATTATGCATGTGAAACAAACAATTTCCAAATCACGGTTGCATATTGAGTTACATTAAACATAGGGGTGATGATATTGGTAAAAAACATGTAACAATTTTGGACCATATACATTTCGAAGAAAACAATGTTGATATGGTGCTTGCAAAAGTATTGTTCAATGGATCGGAAATTGCAATACTTAATCTCTATGTCGCTGCCCATGCAACATTTTCTAACATACTAAATGCTCTTTCCAATGCATTGGAGCATTTGCATCTGAACGAAACCATTGTCATTGTAGGAGACTTCAATATTGACATGTTACAAAATAATGCCAGAACAAAAGAATTGGAAAAGTACATGTGAAAATACAGTTTCCTCTTTCTTTTGAACAACACAAGGAATGTACAAAACACACTTATTGACCATGTATGGTCGAATGTGCCCAATTCTCAGTACAACGTCTTTATCTTGAACACATATTGGTCTGATCACGATACAATTGGTATTGCACTTGAATTATGAGAGACACATCAAACATATTGCAAAATCATATTTCTATGTTTCAAAGCATATATCTTTACCTTGTTGCAGGAAACCAAGTTATCCAACTTCTTAGTTTTTCCTGGTTTGTACACATACTGGTATGATCACGATACAATTTGTATTGCACTTGAATTATGAAATATACATCAAACATATTGCAAAATCATATTTCTATGTTTCAAAGCATATATGTCTATCTTGTTGTAGAAAACCATGCTATCCAACTGCTTAGTTTTACCTGCTCTGTAATTGATTTTGGGCACAAACTTTTTTTACACAAAAAAATTATATATACGCAATCATGGATAAACAAAAAAAAACAAAGAAACAAAAGCAGTTTATTCTTCTAGCACTATCTGTTACTCTATTCCTTTTATTCTATTTTATTTACTCTATGTACATATTCCTCACTTTTTTCTTTACATGTGAACTTATGTTCATGTCCATTTTGTTTTTTGCTTTTTTTTTATAGAAACAAAGTGGAGAACTGGACACGACAAAGAAGTCTTAACCAGAAGTTTAGAAGAATCCATGCAAAGGTGCATATTTCTACCCGTGTTCCATATCCAATTGTTTTTCATTTACTCTGTCCATATTTATTACACTAATTTGTAGCTCAATTATTTTTTTCCTTGGATACTCCATATCTTCCTGTATATTGACTTTTATTTATGTCAATTCTATTTTCTGTGCTATTGTATTAAAATAAATAAATTTGTACTCATCTTTTTTTTCATGTGTTCCTACATAGAAACTTGCTTTGATGTCGATTGTATTCTCTGTGTTGCTAGCTTGAAACAAGAACAAAATAATTGGGCACAAGGATAGAATGTGTATGCCCGAGACTTCATTGGTATGGTTTGAAAAAAAACTCTGATCTGCATACGTTCTCCAATTTGTCTAGCTATATGTTTTTCCCATAGTTGATGTGTTTCTATGGCTTGCTAATTATCGCACTATATGTTGATCTGCGACCCATAGAGTTATTTGCTTCCTTTCTTTTTTCTCTTCTATACTTATCCGTTCTGCCTTATCTTCTTCCTCTCTATTATCTGTTTATGGTTCTATAATTAGTCCCATGTCCATCCTTGCAGGTTCCCAGTATGGCGGAGTGACAAATTCCATGTCCATCTATATCTTTACATCATGAGTTTGACCGACCGTCGTTCGTTTTCATACGTGGTGAATTTTATGCTCGCTGGTTCCTGTGTAAGTACCATCAAACTCTCATGCCCCGTGTTCGGTGTATACATATTTCACCTAAAACTTTGGTTATCTACAATTCGACCCCTGACTCGAACCCCCAGGCCTCACTCTACCTATGATGACTCCGTCTGAATGCTTGCATATAAATGTGCCAAGTCATATATTTTGTCTATTTCTTGTTGAGATAGATATAAACATCTCTTTTATCTTGGACCGGGGTCTATTGAGCATCATCCATATTCCATGGCTAAAAATATTTTTCCCATAGTTGTTGTGTTTCTATAGCTTGATAATTATCAGAATTAGGTGTTCTTGTGTCACGAATGCAATACTTTTCTCCTTTTATTTTTCCTATTCTATCCTTACGCGTTCTTCCCTTTTCTTCTTTCCCTATATTATATGTTTATGGTTCTATGCTTAGTTGCATATTTATGCTCGCGGGTTCCCGGGGTCGCGGAGTGAGAAATTCTACATCCAGCTATATCTCCACATCACGTGTCTGACCGACAATAGTCCATTTCGACACTTAGCAAATTTTATGGCCATGGGTTCCCCTGAATCCATTATCGAATTCCCATGCTCTATGTTCGGATATACATCTTGGACACAAAAATCGGGTTATTTACAATTCGACCCTAGTCTCCTCGAACTTGCAAGCCTCATTGTGCCTACAATAACTTCATATGACCGACCCGCCTTTCCATACTTAAGATCAAGTGTTGTTCTTTGACGCATAAAGTTATTTATTCCCTTTTGTTTTCTCTTCTATACTTTCCACTTTTTCCCTTTTCTTCTTCCCCTCTATTATCCATTTTTGCTTCTATACATAGTATAGTCGCATGTCTATGCTCACAGGCTCTCAGGGCTGCAGACTCATAAATTCAATATCCATCTATATCTTTGCATCATGAGTCTGACCGGTTGATGTTCATTTCAATACTTGGGCAATTTTATGCCAGTCTGTTCTCAGTTAGGCCCTATGGAACTCCCATGCCCCGAACTCTCATGCCGCATAGTCAATGTATTTCTATCGCTTGACAATTATCAGACAAGGTGTTTTTCTATCGAGCATAAAGTTCTTAGCTCTGTTTCTTTTATTTCTCTTATATACTTAGTTGCATTTATATTATAGCAAGTTCCCAGGTGGCGGGCTCACAAATTATATATCCATATATATCTTGACATCAGTGGTAATCACGAGTCCGACCGACCGCTTTCATTTCCTTACTTAGCCAATTTTATGGCTACAGGTTCCTAGGTAGGCGTTATCGAACTCTCATGCACCGTGTTCAAAGTATACATGTTGCATCCAAAACTTCAGTGACCTACAATTCGACCTCTATGATAGCAGGTTCCCAGGTGGCAGAATCACAAATTATATATCCATCTATATCTTGACATCACAAGTCCCACCGACCGCTTTCGTTTCCTTACTTAGCCAATTTTATGGCTGCGGGTTCATGGGTAGGTGTTATCGAACTCTTATGCATCGCGTTTGGAGTATACATATTGCAACCAAAACTTGGGTGATCTACAATTCGACCTCTATGATAGCGGGTTCCCAGGTGGCGGACTCACAAATTCTATATCCATCTATATCTTGACATAACGAGTGTGACCGACTGCTTTCATTTCCTTACTTAGCCAATTTTATGGCTGCGGGTTCTTGGGTAGGCATTATCAAACTCTTATGCACCGTGTTTGGAGTATACATATTGCATCCAAAACTTGGGTGATCTACAATTCGACCACAGACTCCCACATTAAAAAACATACCAAAGCATTTTTCACTACCCTCCATCCCCGCCACCTTCTTCCCTTCCCAATGCACATCAAATATGATTTAACTAGTGACAGCTCATCACAGATGTTTGAAAATATTTCCATTAATATGCGGAAAGATCGAGGACATCTCCCATTAAAATGCATTAATGGGAGAATATTATGGAATCTAATTAGTTTCTTATTTTAGTTTTTTTACGGCATCATCATAGCAAGAATGCAATATCAGTTTGGAAAAATGGTTATTTACCTCAATCTTTTTGAAATAATTGTACCCCAGCTTTCCATACTTAGTGGATTGTTCAGCTCATGTTCTTATTTCAGTTTTTTTATGACATCATCATAACAAGAATGCAATATCAGTTTGGAAAAATGGTTATTTACCTCAGACTTTTTGAAATAATTCTACCCCAACTTTCCATACGTAGTGGATTGTTCAGCTCATGCTCTCACAAATGTGTTGGTTGTTGGGATTCCAGGTACACAAAAGTTCCAGAGAAGTTTTTGTTGCTGTCCATTCTCGCCAACTTCATGTGATTCCCAATGCACATTAATTATGCCTTTATTAGTCATGACTCACTAGACACATCGAAAAGATTGGAATTAAAAGGAGAAAAGGTCAAGGACATCTCCCATTAAAACACATTGAACAAAGATTTATCGGAGATTATATTATGATGTTGCACCATCCATTTTAAATACTATGATGAGAAAAGGAATGTTCTCATCAAATTATGGTTGTATCTTGACAACATTTCTATGGAGATAACCTTAATATTTTCAGGCGCGAGGACCACAGTTTTCATTGCTCCATAGCTTATGACTACTACTACTCGTCCCCTTCTGCCCCCAAAAAATTTATCTCTACATATGGAATTGCAGCGACAACTTCTGTCCCCGATTTTTTTTACTTTAAGGAGCTGGTCACGTGGTGCGTTGATAACTATATTCTGAACCAGCAGATTATCCAATTGGGCAACCATTCCCAAGTCTCCCTATACCCTCAAGTATTTCGAAATATGTTACCACTTCCCGACCCAACGACTACTTTCAAGGGCGAGAATTGCAGACAATTCTTAAAGAAGCATGGTAATGAATTGGACATCTTGTCGAAGTTCTTACAGAACCCAGCGCACGCTCCCTGGGACATAGCCATAATACAAGTTAGTGCATTTAAAACCATTTTTTGGTGAATTGCATGGATTTTCACGAGGATAACCAAACAATAAAGTGCAGTCATCATCTCTCGAATGATTCTATATATTTTATATTTTACAGTGAAGGAGGAAGCCATCTTCTGTTGTGACAAGTTGATTTCCATTGAAATTTATTCCCAGTAATTGCAATACATAAGGAAGAAAAAATTATTTATGTCATCTTATCTAATTTTTCGTCGTGGTGAATTGCTACCCATTCCTTGGACTATCGATGTGTAAGAAGATGAACTGTAAATTTTACCCATGTCACATATCTGGTACAATGTTTTTTGCTGGAATAACAAAGGAGTACATCTACTGGTTTCATTTTTCCCATGAAAAAATGAAAATTCAATTCATCTCTCTACCTTATAAAGTCGGGCATTTCATATTCAGGCAAAACTTCAATAGTTCTTTCATTGACACCATCCTAAATGATCTCAGTACCAGTACCAATGACTCGCCCAAGCACAACACAATGCCAGCACCAATGAAGTCTAGGACCCTGAATTGATATTCAACTCGTTGTTTTTAACCAAGCAAGAATTTGATGATCAAGTTCATATCTATAAAAAACTATCATTTGAAAATTTCTATGGCATTCTTGAATATGGTGAAGATGATGAGAAAACCTGGCTAGTCGGTTATGCGATTAAAAACCAATATATTCAAGGAGCATTGCAAAACTGGTCTATTGATCTAAGGGACTTCCAAAGAGAATTGTTTGATATAAAAATCCACCATGAAATCAACGTAGCGCCCATCAGGAGCTACATCGAAGAATGGTTCAAAAAAGTTGTCCACCAGATAACCAATGAAGCTCAAATCCGAGGAAAGCCATAAAAGGACATCAGTAAGAAAATGACAAGGCATGGGATACCATCATAGTAAGCTGATATTGATCACATTATTTTGTTTTCATCCACTTACTCTAACAAAGTTTTAACCAAGGACTGACAAATTACTCTAACAAAGTTTTAACCAAGGACTGACAATTTACTCTAACAAATTTTTAACCAAGGACTGATAATTTTCTTTTTCTTCTTGCCAGGTCTTGTTGTTTCCATCACCAACTTTATTCTTTCTACAAACTTCATTCTTGTACATATTTTCTTTGTAGTCAGCGATAGTCCCAATTCCATTCATTATGTCACACGCATTTTTATTTTTCAGAATATGTAATGAACTATACATTTTTTTGCAAATTCGAAGACAACTGTTTTTGGGAAGTATTCTCAATTTTATTTTGTGACCCAGTTTATCTCAATATAAATATTTGAGGTTGTTCTATGGTGATCTTCAATGTTTGGTTTTGTTATTTGAAATATGTATTTCTTCTTAAAATTAACTCATTTCGTTGTACATGTTCATGTTATGTATTATGCATATATTACAGAGTCCTATATTTCAAAATATTCTTGGATATACAAAATGAAAAGTCATATTTTTTTTCTCTGTTGCTTCTAGATTTGAGAAAAAAAAACGTGAGACCATAACACCATTCAAATTTGAACATGGTTTACATTTGAATCACAAATAATCTATTAAGATACATTAATATGAATGCATTTTAAATATATATAAACAAAATCCCTTTAAACTTGGACCTGACTTTCTCATCCTCCTGGATTGCCCGCGGGTTGACCAATCCCCGTGTTCGTGCAAGTTAATATGTCAAAGTCATGCAACAATGTATCAAGTTCATAATCACCCCCACATGTTGCGATAAAACTAATCTTCAACAAATAAATTGCTCACAACCTTTTTAATGGTAAAAGCACAATAAAAAGCGATTAAATGGATAAAATATTGGATTGGAAAATTATGGTTTTGCAATGGATTTTTCAAAGTTTATGCAATAAGTATACAACTCCAAAAACATACAGAAAATATCTTCCCATCAAATGGAATATCTATTACAGTTTTGAATATACTAGCCCTTATTTTCGTCTTCTATACTTAACCAAATTTATGTTTCTCTTTTCCCTCTACTTTCTCCTTGTTACTTGGTTGTTTTACCGAAAATATCTAGTTGCGTGGGTTGGTGGACTCATGGATTCACATTTTCACTCGTGCTTTTATATTGCGACTCCGACCGCCCGCTTCCCCATTCCATATCTAGCCACATTTTTTATCGCGGATTCAGGGGCACATGCGCTCTAGATTGCATTTCTATTGTTCTATGACGTCCAAAGAGCACCCAAACTTCTGCGATATAAAAATTTACAACCAGAATATCACATCATACCCTCTGCCACGTTAGACAATTTGCTCTCAAAAGTTTCAAGACCTAGAATTTGACCGTCAGGTCCTCACGTCTCCTCTGACTACGACCACTTGCTTCCCCATTCCATACCTAGCCACATTTCCGATTGCGGATTCAGTGTTACACTCACTCTAGATTGCACTTCCATTGTTTTGTGACCTCCAAAGAGCACCCAGACATCCGCTATATACAAATTTACAACCGAGCTCTCACATCATACCCTCTGCCCCGTTAGAAAATTTTCTCTCAAAATTTTCAAGACCTACAATTGTCACCCCATTTTCAAGCCCATCTGTTTGCTTTCGATACTTTTCCATTTGACCGACCGCTTCCCATTCCATACCTAGCAACTTTTCAGATCATAGATTTCCAAACACGGGCGCTCTACATTGCACTTCCATTGTTCCATGACCTGCAAATAACACTGGGACTTCCGTGATACAAAAATGACCTACAAATTTACCTTCGGGTCCTCACATCTCTTTGGTAGCTATTGTGACCAAAGTTTCAACCCCGTTCGCTCGCTTTCCATACTTAGCCATTTCTTGGAATCTCTTTCACGCCTCCAGTTCCTAGTCGCTATTTATTGTGCCCGCCACATTCACACTTCTTTCCAACTATGCGATAACTGAGCTTTAATCCTAACAACTCACCATGTCTCCAGGCGACAGTCATAGTAAATGTTTGTAGACAATTTCTCCAGAAACATGCAGACAATATCCTGTCAGGTAACGAGATATCTATTACAAATATCAATATACTAGGTATAATTTGAATACCATTTCCCTATTGTATACTCAACAAATTTTTCTCTAGCAGATTCCCGGACAGGCGAACTGCAGTTCCAGTATTCCTTGACCTGCAAACAACACCCCATCTTCCACAATGTACAAATTCACTTCCGAACTCCCAAAACATCATCTCTTCCATGTTAGACATTTTGCACTCAAAAATTGTGATACATACAATTTGACGATCGGGCCCTCATGTCTCCTTGGGAACCCCTGTCACCCTATTTTGAAGACCGTCTGGCCGCTTTCCACACTGCCATTTCTTGGAATCTCTTTCACGGATCGTCAGGTTGGTGGGTTTAGATAATTTCCAATTCCTAGTCATTTTTTCCTGTGCCCGCTACCTTCACACTTCTTTCCAAGTATATGCAATAAGTTTACAACTTCTCCAGAAACATGCAAAAAATATCTTGCTAGGAAATGGGATATCTATTACAGATTTGAATATATTAGCCATTATTTTCCCTCTTCTATACTTAAACCAAATTCTCATTTCTCTTTTCACACATGGTTGCACATTTGCACTCATGCTTTTATATCGCGACTCCGACCTACCACTTCCCCATTTCATACCTAGCCACATTTCCAATTGCGAATTCCTAGGAAGGCAGGTTCTAGGGTGCACTTCCATTGTTTTGTCACCTCCAAAGAGCACCCGAACTTCCGCGATATACAAATTTACAACCAGACTATCACATAATACCCTCTTCCCCATTACATAGTTTGCACTCAGAAGTTTTGAGAGCTGCAATTTGACCATCGGGTCCTCACGTCTCCTGTGAAACTATTTTCATTCCATTTTTGAAGCCCCTCTATCCACTTTCCATACTTCACCATTTGTTTGAATCTCTTTCATAGATCGTCGGGTTGGCAGGTTCATGAAATATCCAATTCCTAATCACTATTTCCTATGCCCGCCACCTTCGCACTTCTTTCCAACCAAAGTCTGACCGACCGTTTTCCTATTCCATACTTGGCCAATTTTTCCATTTCCAGTTCCTGGAAACGTGGACTAAATATTTCCCTTCCATTATTCCGCAACATGCAAACAACACCCACAATTCCGCAATTATACAAACCAACCGCTAGGTCGCCCCACCATACACTCTTCCCTTTTATGCATTTTGCAGTTAAAAATTCTGATACGTACAATATGAACGTCGACCTTCACCTCTAGTAACAATCCCCTTTAACACTATTTTGAAACCCGTCCGACCACTTTTAATACTTCCCCATTCCTTCCTTGCACTCTTCCCTTTTACGCATTTTGCAGTTAAAATTTCCAAAACATACAATTTGACCATTGACCCTCACCTCTACTAAGAATTCCCTATATTTTGAAAACTGTGCAACCACTTTTCATATTTTTCCATTCCTTATTTTCACTTGTTTTCCGAGTGTTGATTTCAAACACCATGGAATGTCATTTGCGGGACCTCGGGTTGGCCCGTTCACGAAATCTTCAAACCCTAATTCCGAAAACGAGGCCAACCAACCATTTCCCTATTCCATACTTAGCCGCTTTCCCGTAATTGCACAAATATACAAACTGTCTGTTGAACTGCACCATCATTCCCTCTTCCATTTTACGCGTTTTGCAGTAAAAATTTTGACTCATTCAATTTCACCGTTGGACACTCACCTCTCCTCATTATCTCCTGTAAACACATTCCAATTGCTTTTCATACTTGGCCATTCCTTGCTTTCTCTTCCCCGTCTCCGTCACCTTTGCACCTGTTTATAATAAAAAAATGTATATATATATATATATGTGTGTGTGTGTGTGTGTGTGTGTGTGTGTGTGTGTGTGTGTGTGTGTGTCTTGTTTCTAAATATACAATTAGTAATCGTTAATGCTAACATCTCATCATGCAGAAACCATGTAAATAGTTATTGATGGGAGAAAGGCTCGAGAAGATCTGCCATTAATACGCATTAAACCAAGATTTGTGAAGGGTTTTGTTATCCCTTCCGAGTGTTAATTTCAAATACCATGGAATTTCATTTGCACGTCCTTAGCTTGGCTCATTCACAAAACCTCCAATCTTTAATTGTTCTTCGCCATAACCGCCACCTTTGCACTTCTAAGTATGCAATAATTAAGCTTTAATTCTAACAACTCGTCATCCAACATGCATAGAGATTGTCATTAATGAGTGAAGAGCTTGAGGATATTTTCCATTCACACATATTGAACCAACATTTATGGGGGGTTATATTATCCCCTCCATTTGTTCATTTCAAGAATTGTATGGAGCAAATGGACATTCTCGTAAACTAATGGCACCAACTCGACAATAGTTCTGTGGAGATACAGTGAACATCTTCGAGCGTGAGGACCAAAACTACCACAGTAACAAAGCATCGCTTCAATGGCCTACCATAGTAACAAATCAACCCAAATCTATTCGAACGGAGAAGGCTCATCCTAAAACTGATAGTTCTCACAAGCTTCCCGTGGAGAAGAAAAGAAAAAGAATTGTAGGGGAGGCAGAAGAACCCGAAATTGAAATTCAAAACATGGAACTTGACATTAATCTGGATAACATATTATGCAACCTTGATGAGCCAGGAGACGCGATTCAACATAGCAGGCCAATGGACATAGTTGGTACCAAATTTTTTTACGAAGATGAATCCTTTGTATTCCAGAGTGTTGTTTTTGAAAGCGAATCTAAAAAATTAATTATTGAAAAGAGATATGTAAATAATAAGAAACGAAAATATCGTTCAGAATTTGACCTTGCAAACATGCAGCCATCCCAAATATCTGGACTTCACAGAGCAACCAGAGATTCTCTTGATGATTCCATTGGAGTAATTGAGGCTGAAAATGCCAGACTAAAGGACCAGATCAAGGAATTAGAGGAAGCTTTGATTCCTATGCCATTGCTTGCCAGTCCTTTGGCAATAGTCATGCCTTCCACCCCTGCAACAAAGTTAAAAAGATCCTCCATATTCTTTGCATTATGTAGAGGACATGTGGAGAAAAATATCAAGAAAAGAATGGAACTGATTACTGAGGCCTGGTAAACATCACAAGCTATGGATTCCTTGGGAACAAGGGAAAATAACTTTCCCGAACTTCTACAGACGGATTTAAAATATGAAGAAACTTTCTATTTGCACATGGTCATCCCTTTTTCCTTTCATGTCAACAACATGGCAGACATGACAAGAAGACAACATGATCTTGCCTCCAAAATCCGAATCACTTAATTAGAAGCATGCTGGAAAAGAAGGTGAAGAACCTATATCTCATTGTCCAATCATGTGAGCAAGAAATATCAACGAAAGACACATTATTCACAAAGCTGACCAAAATAAACTTAGCTGGAAGGACCAACGAGTTCTAGCATCCCAACTTAATCGTCAACTCGTTGACATTAACCAAACAAGCTTTCGATAAACAAGTTGATAATTTTAAGGCATTGTCTTTCGAAAATTTTTACAAGATTCTTGAATATGGTGAAGATGACGTGGACAACTGGCTAGTCAACTATTCGGTACAGAATGGAGACATTCATCAAGCTCTGCGTAATCTTTCTATTGATCTAAGAGAATTAGAAACGAAACTTTTCAACATAAAAATTCGAAATGAGATCAGCGTCGCCCCCTTGAGAACCTACATTGAAGAATTCGTCGAAACAGAGTTGAAGCGGGTCATTGATGAAAGGCAACAGGAAAAGTCATCAGCAAGAAAATAGAAAAAATTCTCATATGTACCATAGCTGTAAGTCTATACTGATGACATCTTGCTTTGTTATCAATCCAGTTATTCCACCTTTTCTGAATAGAAATCTCTAGTGAAAGACAGATACCTTCTCATTTCTTCTTTTCAAGTATTACACTCTATCGTTGCCTATTTTTCTTTCCACGGTCATATTTCTTGTACATATTCCTCTTATGGTCCATGAGAGCCCCAATCCCAGTCTATATGACAAACACATTTAAATTTCCAGGAATATGTAACAAACTAATTTTTTTTTATATATTCCAAATAAAACTTTTTTTTACCTCCTTTTATATTTATGTGCTCCTAAATTTTTATCTTCAACTATGCTGAATGTCAAGACATTCTGTTTAATTTATTTGAATTGTTTTTTTCTCATGCATATCTTTTTTTGTTGGGTCTGCAAGAGCCCCAATGTCAGTCTATATGAAAAACACATTTAAATTTCCAAAAATATGTAACACACTTTTATTTTTCGATATATTCCAAATAACACTATTTTTTATCTCCTTTATATTTATATGCTCATGAGTTTTTATCTCCTGACACATATATAGAAAACTCTATTGAAATTTTACTTAACTCTAACCATTTCTAAATATATACTAAACAGATAAAACATTGAAGAGATAAAACTGGAAAGAACGGACATTTCGAACATAGCAAGATGGATTATATAGTTTCACAAAATAAAGCGGACTCTAACGGGCACGTGCCATATCTTGCATGGTTACCACCTGTCATTCATGCTTCTTGCCACATCTGTGCTGCAATTTCTATTTCCCCCCGCTACTTTTACTCCATCCATCTGCATTTATTCCCAATTCAACCCGACAGGGACTACGCTGCCATACAACACTTATTTCTAATTATAGTTAATCGTTATTTTATGGTTATTTTTAATTATAATTATATGTTAGAATTTTAATTTTAATTATAACGATGTAGTTTGAAAAATTAATCATATAATTTAATTATATAACTAAATAAAATGTAAATTTAATCATAATACAATTAAAATATTATAAAATATATGTGGGTCATTATTATATTATAATTATGAATTATTTGTTAATCATAATATTTGCTTATTTATATATATTCGTTTTAAAATATTTAATTTATTTATATTTATTCATTTCAAAACATTTAATTTGTTTATATATCATTTTTAAAAAGTTAAAAATTCATTTTTTATTTTTTTTTGTTTGCTAGTTTGTCTTTTATTTGTAGGACTGATTTGTGGTTTGAGAAACAATTACTCATGAGCATCTAAGTCGTCAAAATCACTCAGGGATCACACCAACTTTTAACATGGTTGGATTTTTTGTCCCCACAAGTTTCGAACCAATAACTTAACATCAAGAAATGCCTTAACAACACACTCTGTCATTGATTATTCTACACCTGGAGAACTTTTTTTTAATCTCTTTAATCACAAAATGAAATTAATTATAAAATTCATTTTATATACTTATATTGAATATAATTTTTGATAAGGTATAAACTACTTCAATACCCAATGTAGTGGATAACTTAACCCCTATTTAGTCTTAAGAAATCTTAAAGTGATCTATCACATATTTTCAAACTATTCGAGAAAAGACAATGGAAGTTTTGTGCACTTCAAAGCAAGATACCTTAAATAATGAACGAAGACATTGAAGGCTAGGTTATGATGACGATTGTAATTAACATGAGATGAGGCTCATGATACTATGTGATGGTCAATTTCATTTCAATTTGCTCATGCACATTTCACTTCCATGTTTTATCATTTCAATTTTTTTATTAATATTTATTTTCACACAATTTTCTTGACACACAATAAATAAATAGGATATAATGCAATGCACGGAACTATTTAATGCTAATGTAGACATTCCAAATAAATTTTAAATTAAATTCCAAAGAAATTTTAAACTAATGTAGACAATACAATTGTTTTATGTTAATGTACACACTTTTCATATAATATTTTCTCATTTAATATTTTTTTAGATGTTTGATCCTTCAGGTATATTATTCAAATGGTTTCACAAAGAGTTTCACTTTCTATACTACCACACTGGAAAGCTTACTAATGTCTCATTGAGCATACTTTATACAATCAAACATAGTACTATTATTCAAATGGTTTCACAAAGAGTTTCACTTTCTATACTACCACATTGGGAAGCCTACTAATGTCTCATTGAGCATACTTTATACAATCAAACATAGTACTTCCTTCGCTATGCAGGGTGGTTTAATGAAAACAACAACATAAGGAAAGTGTTTCCCTTGTATGCAAATAATACATACAACCACACTATGATAAGGTAAAATAATACATGAAGTTAACCACACTATGATAAGGTAAAATAATACATGAAGTTGGTGCCATCAATTATATTGGACTCTTGATGCCACTAAGGGCACCCTCGTCTCACGATTCCTGTGGTCCAACACTTTTTTTATTCAATGGTTCATAAAACTAGTGTTAGTTGCCAATTACATTAAAATGTTTTTTTTTTTAAACTGTTGGAGAATTTTGCAACAAGTGGCTTCTAACATAAACTTAAGTGGATCACTTTATCATTAAATAATTCAAAGATAACACAATTATCTTATGTGTTAAGCCCTAAATAGTGGCATATTACCTCTTAATTGGGGAATATTACATTAGTAATGTTATTTTATTTATGTTGGCTTGGGTTCATTAGTTGTAATTGTATCTCCTAGTCTCCTATATATACCAAGGAGACACTTTCATTTGGAATCATCTTGTACTTGAACATTTATGTGGTGTATAAGGAGGTTGCCCCCTCAAAGAGTCTTATTATCTAAAATTATCTCTTTTTCAAGGCATTGACAACTTATTCTGTGGTTTTTCTATGCTATATTGATATTTGGTTCTTAACATATGGTATCAGAGCTCAAGGTCTTGGGGTTTCGCTGCTACATCTGAGACACCTTGGAATTTTCGCTATAATTTTTTTTCTATGACTTTCAGAAGGAACCCCTTGGAGAATATTTAGTAGATGGATCAAGGTACGTTGGGTTAAAATTTCATCTCCTGAGGCCTTATACTTCCATAGATACAACCTGTGTAAGATAGGGTTCTTGAATCATCCTGAATTGATTCATCGCGGAATCTTTGCTATAATTGTTTTTTTGTAACGTTTCAGACCCTGAAATACAGAGGTTATTCATAGAAATTATTAAGGTATCTGTAATAAAAATTTCAGCTTCTGGGTCATCTTACATTTGTAGATACACCCTATGGAAATTAGGGTATCTGACTAGTCTCAAGCATGTGTTCCAGGTAAAAAAATCATAAATTCTTCCTAGAGTATCCAAATTGAGTGAGACAAGTTGCATTGGATATTGGGTAGTCCGTAGTATTTCTGGTACTATTTTCACAATTTTATATCAATTATTTTGTGTGGGGCATTCTATACAAGTGAGATCTCTTGGAAAGGCCAAAAATCAGCAAGTTGTGGGGAAGTTACCATAAATTCCTCTTGGAACATCCAATTTTGATCAAACTTGTGGAATTGCAGAGAAGAAATATCAGAGAACTACAAAAAAGAAATTTCCATACCCACAAGGGTTGAAACTTTGGAGATACAACAGAAGAAATATTGTCTAGCAAAACCACCTCAAAATAAAGGTTTAAAAGTGATATTTGGCCAACATGCCACCAAAAAAGGGAACTTCTACACCAAACAAGCCTCCAGACAGTTCTATTTGGACTCTTGATGAAGGTGAAGAAATGCGTAAGGACATAAATGAATTACAAAATAAGACAGTGACAAAAGATGAACTACAAGGGATGATGGATTCAACTGAAGCTAAATTGGAGGCAATAATAGATATTGAGATGGATGGTTTAAAAAGGGAGATCATGGAAGGATTGAAAAAAATCCTAATAGAGATGACACCTGAAAGTGAAAATGTATCCCATGAAATTCATGATGAGGACACAAGGAAGATGAATCAAGAATAGAGAAACTCCAACTTTGGGTTGAATACCAACCACGCTTCTAAGATTGATATGAGGAAGTTTGATGGCAAGGACCCAATCACATGGACACTTCAGATGAAGCAATTCTTTGATCTACATAATGTGTCACATACACAAAAGGTACGAATTGCTTCTTTATATTTAGAACCCAATCAATTTGTATGGTATTGATGGATTTGTTCTCACAAATCACTCGTCACTTGGACAATTTTCACGAAAGAAATGATAGCACACTATGAGGATACAAGGAGAAATACCTTCTTTAGCCAATTGATAAATCACAAGCAAAAGGGTTCAATTACAGAGCACATTGAGAACTTCCAAAGATTGAATATAAAGGTAAAATATATTCCAGATGATCACTTGATTGATGTATTCATAGGAACTTTAAAGGATAACATTCAACATGAGGTTCACCTTTGGGAACCCAAATCAATGGAGAATGCATTTAGGGTGGCAAGAAATGTTGAAAGTAAAAATATGGCTATGGCTACTAGAAGGACCAATCCTAACATCTATCGAGAGAATACTGCTCCTTCTTCTAAAACACCTCAACCTAAAAGGTTGACACCTCAACAATTGGAGGAAAGAAAAGAAAAAGGTTTATGCTTTAATTGTGACAGTGAGTACAATAAGGGACATAAGTGTGGTGAGAATAAATTATTCTACATAGATTGTGAAGAGGAAGAAGAACAAGAACAAGAACCATCTCATGATGAAAACGTAGAAGTGATTTCTTTTGAAGAGTTGACTCCCACGATATCGTGTAATGCATTGGTTGGAATTAACACTCCTCAAACCCTCAAGATCGAAGGATATATCAAAAAGAAAAAGGTAAAGTCCTAATTGATTCCGGTAGTACTTATAATTTCATTCACTATAAATTACCCAAAGCTCTCAATTGCTTTGTATATCCTGTGCCAGAGTTTCAAGGAATGATTGCAGATGGAGGAACTATCAATTCCTCAGGAAAATGAAATAAGATCAATATCACCATGGGGGAATATGTAATGAATATTCCAATGATTGATATACCCATGGGTGGTGTTGATTTCGTACTAGGAATCCAATGGTTACAATCATTAGGAACCGTGGCTTTTAATTTTCAAGAACGTTTCATGAAATTTTCATTGGAAGGAAAAGAAATTGAGTTAAGAGGTATCACAGGGAAACCCAGTAAGCTGATAAGCTCTAATAGCATGATAAAATTATTGAAAAAGGGGCATCAAGGTGTTATTGCACAACTAGGATCACTAGATGTTCAAACATCTAAGCCATCTATTCCCTTACATCTCCAAGGGATCAATGATAAGCATTCCAAAGTATTTGAAGATATTCCCAAAGGTCTTCCACCCACTCGAAATCATGATCATGATATTCACCTAATTCCTAGGAGTGTTCCTACTAACATCAGGTCATACATATACCCTTATGCCCAGAAGAGTGAAATTGAGTGTATGGTTGAAGAAATGTTAGAGGTTGGCATTATTAGACCTAGCCAAAGTTCTTACTCTGCACCAGTGGTAATGGTATTCAAGAAAGATGGCTCATGGAGTATGTGTCCATATTATAGAGAGCTCAACAAGATCACTATTAGAGATAAGTTTCCCATTCCTTTCATTGATGAATTGTTAGATGAACTATATGGATCAATATATTTCACAAATTTGGATCTATGTTCAGGGTATCATCAGATTAGAATGAAGGAAGAAGATCTCCCAAAAACAACATTTTGAACTCATGAAAGTCATTATGAATTTTTGGTCATACCTTTTGGCCTTACAAATGCACCTTCCACATTCCAAGGGTTGATGAATTCCATTTTCAAGCCCTTCCTTCGAAAATTTTTGTTAGTATTTTTTGATGATATACTAATCTATAACAAGTCTTGGGAGGATCATGTGCGACATGTTGACAAGGTGCTACAACTATTAAAGGAGCAACAACTATATGCCAAACTGTCCAAATGTTTCTTTGGGGTGAAAGATGTATAGTATTTGGATCATATTGTATCTCATGAAGGTGTCAAGGTAGACCCTGACAAGATTAAGGCCATGATGGACTAG
The DNA here is from genome assembly GCA_009831015.1 of Picea engelmannii. NCBI lineage: Eukaryota > Viridiplantae > Streptophyta > Pinopsida > Pinales > Pinaceae > Picea > Picea engelmannii. Next base: position 191,178 of record ML804465.1, read on the forward strand.
CCGATTTCCAAAACATTGAAGAATCTTAGAGGATTTTTGGGTTTGGCAGGTTACTACCACAAGTTTGTTTGGAACTATGGGAGAATATCAACACCTTTAATGACACTAACTAAGAAGGATGCATTTTCATGGACTCCAGAGGAAACTAAAGCTTTTGAACAACTTAAAGAGGTGATGTGTAAAGCTCCTATCTTGACCACACCAGACTTCACAAAAACCTTTATTGTGGAATGTGATGCCTCGGGAAATGGAATTGGTGTTGTCCTAATGCAAGAAGGAAGGCCCCTAGCTTTTGAAAGTTGGCCACTCAAGGGAAATGACTTACACAAACCCATTTATGAGAAGTAAATGATGGAAATACTACATGCATTGAAGAAATGGCGCCCTTACCTAATAGGTAGGCACTTCAAGGTAAAAATAGATCATGATAGTCTTAAATACTTCTTCGAACAAAGACTATCTTCAGAAGAACAACAAAAATGGGTGACCAAGATATTGGGTTATTATTTTGAAATCATCTATAAAAAAAGGGAAGAAAAATGTTGTGGCAATGCACTCTCAAGAAATGATGAAGATTTTGAGGCCTTTCTCTGTGCTTTCTCGATCATTCAACCCGATTGGATAATAGAAGTGAGGGATGAATGGAAGAATGAAGAAAATGTGTGGATTCTCATTCAAAGGTTGCAGCAGGATTCCAATGCATCAGATACATTTACATGGAAAAATGATTCATTATGGTACAAATATCGCTTATATTTATGTAAGAACTCCCAACTCAAGCAAAAGGTATTATTGGAATTGCACACCTCTCCGGTAGGAGGGCACTCAGGATTTTTGAAAACCTACCATAGGGTTAAGAAGGAATTTTTTTGGGATGGCCTTAAAACTGATGTTCAAAGGTTTATAGCAGAATTTTTGGTTTTCCAATAAAATAAGGTGGAAACAATTAATACCCCAGGTCTTTCACAACCATTATCCATCCCAAGTCAGCGTTAGATGGAGGTTTCCATGGATTTCATCACAGGGTTACCGAAGTCTGAAGGAAAGAGTGTCATCATGGTGATTGTTGATAGAATGACCAAGTACGCACACTTTTGTGCACTCTCTCATCCCTTCAAAGCCAGTACACTTGCCACCGCATTCATAGAGACAGTTCAAAAACTATGTGGAATCCCAAAGATTATTATAAGTGATAGAGATCCTATCTTCACTGGACATTTTTGGACATAATTATTGTCGTGTTTGGGTACTCAATTGGCTCATAGCTCATCCTATCATCCTCAATCAGATGGACAAACCGATATAGTGAACAAATGTCCGGAACACTACCTTAGTTGCTTTGTCTTTTATAAACAAACACAATGGTTCAAATGGTTACCCTTGGCAGAATGGTGGTATAACACTTCCTTTCATACTGCAACAAAAATGAGACCATTTATGGCACTCTATGGATACCACCCTTATTCCATCACTTTGTCTCTAAAAGAAAAATCTAAGGTTCAAGTAGTGGAAGATCACAACGAGCATCAAAAACAAGTTCTCCAAATCTTAAAGAACAACCTGACCATGGCACATAATCGCATGAAACAACAAGCAGATCAACATCGTAGTGAAAGAAGTTTTGAATTAGGGGATTGGGTGTTTTTAAGACTACAACCATACAAATAGATGTCCCTCAAGCAAGCCAAGAAGGATAATAATTATCACCAAAGTACTATGGTCCTTATAAAGTGATGCAAAAGATTGGTACTATGGAATACAAATTGCAATTGCCTGCATCCTCACGAGTACACCCAGTTTTCCATGTTTCATTCTTAAAGAAGGCTATAGGTGATAAGATCCTAGTTCAAATTATATTGCCAGAACTTGAAGGTGCAAACCCCTAAACCCTCGGGTCGAGGTCCACGTAGGATCGTTCAAAAACCTCCTCGAGTCGAAGTGGCTCCTTTGATTCCCTACTGGAACCTCAAATCTTTGATCCACAAGTCCTTCACCTCCACACGGTCTTCAAATACGACCGCGATCTCTTCCCGCAAATTAATTTCGGGTTTCGGGACTTCCTGAGTCCTGATGTCAAGAACCTCTTCCTTCTCGATCCCCCGATCCCTGAAATGTCGAAATGCCGAAATAGCACTCAATGGTGATTAGCCCCCTGGGCCATATCTTTGGTCCATGTGACCACTCTTCATATGACCACAGTCTTCTTCGGAACTTTCGACTCCGTGATCCCCGACTCTTAGTCTTCGGGATTCTTGAAATTTCGAATCTCGGTATTCTGAAATGTTGATCCCTGGCTTTCTCCTCCAAGGATTACCTTTCCCCGTCTCTTTGCGTTTCATGATTTCGGGACCTCCGATGTCAAGTATCCCACTTCCTGGCTATAGGATTCCCGAAATGCCGATTTCTGAAATCCCAATACCCGGTGTGACCGCAGCCTCACTCTCCTCTATGTCATATTTCTCAACTTCAGGGTTTTCATTTCCAAAGGCCCAGATTCCTTGTCCTCGGGACTTCTGAAATCCTGATCTCCGGTATGCCGAAATCTGATCCTGTCTCATGACCCGAAAATACTCCTCCTATGCTTTTCGGGAATTCGCGTTTCGGAACTTCGCGATTCGCGGCGCAACAATTCCTTGTCCTCCTCTCATACTTCTGGTATCCGAAATACCAAAGTACCAAAATCTTAAAACTTCGGTCCTCCTTCTCTTGAGCAATATCAACGGCTCAAAGCCTCGCTTGATCCAACAGCTCAAATCCTTTCGGGATTCTATGGGTCAAGAGTTCTGAACTCTCACCCCTACATCTTCCAATAGCCGAAATACTGAAATAGTTCTTTTTGGGGATTTCCCCGAAATCTCAACTATATGCACTTTTCGGGACTTTGGGACCCACGAGTCCTAATCTTCGGTCTTTCGTCCTCTGAACCTCTGAATTCCCGAAGTCCAAAATCCTGATACCTCTACCCTGTCAGGACTTTTCCGATTCTCTTCTCTGCACATGAGGATTTAAACCTTATGCAGCTTTCCACAGATCCGACAGCTATCGGTCCATGTACCCATATCTGACGGCTCAGACATATTCTTCCACTACTCCTTTCCTATGCTACCTCCTGGACGTGAAACTTCAATAGTCCAGATCTTTTCCTCTGCTCGATCTGATGATAGTTGTGTTTCTCTCCTGAGCTTACGCTCCTGCCTTCACCTTTGGAATATTTTCTTGCTCTATAAGGCCTCGGCCTTTGCTTCCATTGCAGAGCCCATAACCTTGGTTCATGCTTGCGTTATAAGGACGCTTTCCCTCTTGATCTTTCGGGACTTGTGAAACCTGGAAAGTTTTTCCCCGACTTCCTACACTCCTGGTAGTTGTCGCTTCTGTGCACAAAAGTACTTTTCCTCCTGAGCTTCTCTTCTCTGAAACCTTGAAAGGTTTCCTTGACCTCTGTGATTCCTACAGGGTCTCTGGACACACGAAGGTGCTATTTGTCCTGAGATTTTCTATTGCTCAAACCTCTAAAGGACTTAACCCCTTTCTTCTCCCTCAGATGGAGAATTTGATGCCCTCTTGGCAATCTCTTGCTCAAGCAACTGCTTGCTGAGTCTGCAGGGTGTTCAATAACCCTATGAATATCCTCTCCTAGACTCTTCTCTTTTCCAGAACTCAAAAAATTTCTTTCCTATGCCCTCGGCACCTGCTCAATGCCCTCTTGGCAAAGCTTCTAGAATCCTCAGTGATTTTGATTTCTCCTTGAACCCACAATGGATTTCTCCTCTGCACTTTGTGCCTGTGCTCAATTCCCTCCTGACAGAGCTCTATAGAACCCTCAATAGTTCTATCTTCCTCCTAAACTCAACAGAATTCCTCTGTGCACTCTATGCACCTGCTCAATGCCCTCTTGGAAGAGCTCTACAGAACTCCTCAGAGATTTTGTCTTCTACTGTGTCCTTGTCTACACAGTCTCACCTCCAAGGTATTCAACAACCTTGAGGTCTTCCTATGAGTCAATGATTTTAGTTGGTGTGCCCTCCTAGCACATCCTTGTCCAAATTCCGCAGAATTGGAAGTTCTCTCTAAGCACTAACTATCAGAACCCGCAGTGTCCTGTCATGCCCTCTTAGCATGAAGCCTCAAAGAAATCCAACCTGAAATCAAAGAACTCTATAGATAGCAGAACCTATCTGTCCCTGTAAATGCACATCCACAACATACATTCACAACATAAATAGAACACACATAGACATTCACACAACACAGACAATATGCAGGAAAAACTACTCTGGTTTGTATTAATATCAAATGCCTCCTTTACAAGGTGTTCCTGAGCTCAGACTTTGACAGAGTCTCAGCTCCTCCTCTTTGCTCTCTTCTCTAACTCTTGCTACCTACCCAAAACAAGATCAAAGATCTTTTACATGAGGGGGCTCTTCAAGCTCTTCCCTCCATCCTCACCAACTCTCATTTAATTACATTGAATTACTGATAAATGGTTGTCTAGTATGAATCGAAGCTAGATTGCAGCCTTACAACCATTAAAGATCCTCTATTAACTACAACCTGCGTATAGGCATGGCTCTATGGCTCTAACAACCTTACAATATTAAATGCCTTCACATTCAAATTCAAAACGTGAAAGGGYTGTGCCTTTCCTCATTGAATGTGTGCACTGAGTTGGCTAGCTGGCTGGCGCATGGATGGCTTGGAGATATGCTCCTGCATCATACTCCTATGCTGAGAAAATTCATGAGCTCMTGCTCATGAGCTCTCCACCCTGGCTGTTGAAATACTCCTGGATCCCAAACAACTCTCTGGAGTTGTCTCCCTGCTCCATCTCTCTATTGTTGTTGTTGTTTCCACTGCTCCTGTTGTTCTGTGGCTATCTCTCTTCTGCCCAAATTCTTCTTGTTGGCAGTCTCTTGTGTTGATTTCAACATCAGCCTCCTGACCTCATCGATTACCTCGTCCAGCTACTGCAATGGTTGGCTCTGTTCATACAGTCTCCTCTGCTACAATTTCTCTCTGCAAATGGGCAGATCATCATGATCTCCCATGTCATCTTCTCCATCTCTTGTGACCTCAACTTGCCACCTTGCTGCAGATTCAAGTTTTGCAGTCTCCTTACTAAGCTGTTGCTTAGATTCTTCTTCTGGCAGCTCAACTTCTACCAAATTCTCTGTTGGTTGAATTCCAGCCTCTTCCAACTGCTTGTCAGCCTGGAATTTCCCTTCATCGCCTGCTGCATGCCTCGGCATGGCAGTCTTCATTAGCTATTCAGCTCCCTGGCTGAAAATTCTAAGTGACTCCTCGGAATTCTCATCTACCAACATCTGTTGATGGCAATCACTCGCTGGCTCTGGATTGTTCATCCAATCCTTCAGTATTTCCAACTCCATCTCCCATGGAGTGAACATCTTAACCGCATGCTCCTTTTCTTCTGCTTGGGTAGTCATTAGTGGTTGCTCCATTTCTTCTTCCATGACAGTCTCTTCTGGTTGTCGGTCTTCTGTTGTTGATTCTGCAACACACGCTCTTGCCTCAACTGGGCTTAATGGCAAGAATATTTAAATTCCTCCAATGATCAGAATGCTCTTCTGATCTTCTTCTATCAGCTCCTCTCGTTGATCCGAACTCACCTTTGAGTTCCTGAGACTTTCAGACAGTCTCACTTCTATTCCCCCGCCCACCTGACAATCTGGAAACTTTCTGCTGCCCTCTTGGCAGTCTATGAGATCCTCAGATCCCATCTCATTGCTCATCTGGAAATCGCTGAGATCTTCTGCTGATCTCTTTCCATTGCCCTCCTGGAAATATAAATTCCCCTCGTTGTCCTCCTGACAGTCTATGAGATCCAGTAGTGATATCATTTCATTTCCCTCCTGGAAATGTGAAATTCCCCGGCTGTCCTCTTGACAGTCTATGAGATCCCGCAATGATCTCATCTCATTGCCCTCCTGGCAATTGGGAATTTTTGTTTCTCCCTCTTGGCAGTCTTTGAGATCTTCAGCTGATCCCATGTCATCCTCACTACTGAGGTTTCTCCCATCCTATGGTTCACACACCTTAACCATCTCCTCTGGTCCATTGAGGTTTTCAGCATGCCTCAACCATCCCTTTAACAACCTCTATTATCTTCTGGCCACCAATCCCCTAACTGGCCATTTTACCTTCGTCTTCATGGGCCATTCATACACCCATATCGACTTTGCATTATGTTGCACCCGCAGTGCAAGCTCATCCATCCTTGCCCTGATCTCGACGAGCTCTTTGTCCCTTGCAGCGTTCTCCCATTGCTAGTGGTTCTTCTTCCCACCGCGTGAATGACCTTTAGTAGATATTATGCCTGTTGTTTATCCTCCCTCCTAACAAATCTGTTGTCACTCAGCAACCCTGAGTGCTTCCAGCCTTCCTTTACAGTCGACCTGACTAGTTCCTTTTGACTGCTGCGCACCTGCAACAATCTCCACAAAGTCTCAGTGCTATGTCTCCTTCTGCCTGTCTCTGCAAGCTGCCTCTGATAACAAAATGATGTGCATCAGAGTACTCTCTTCCTCCGCCTCCTTCTGTCTGCGGTATACAAACAGAAAGTGGCTCTGATACCACACTGGTGCAGACCCCCAAACCCTTGGGTCGAGGTCCATGCAGGATCGTTCAAAAACCTCCTCAAGCCAAAGAGGCTCCTTTGATTCCCTATTGGAACCTCATATCTTTGATCCACAGGTCCTTCACCTCCACACAACCTTCAAATACGACTGTGATCTTTTCCCGCAATGTAATTTCGGGTTTCGTGACTTCTTGAGTCCTGATGTCGAGAACCTCTTCCTTCTCAATCCCCCGATCCCCGAAATGTTGAAATGCCGAAATAGAACTCAACGGCAATTAGCCCCCTGGGCCATAACTTTGGTCCATGTTACCACTCTTCATATGAGCGCAATCTTCTTCAAAACTTTCGACTCCATGAGCCTCGATTCTTAGTCTTCGGGATTCCCAAAATGCTGAATCCTGGTATTGTGAAATGTCGATCCCTGGTTTTATCCTCCAAGGATTACTTTTCCCCGGCTCTTCGCGTTTCAAAATTTCAGGACCTCCGATGTCAAGTATCCCACTTCCTGGATATAGGATTCTCGAAATGTCAATATTTGAAATCTCGATACCCGGTGCGACCGCAGCCTCACTCTCCTCTATATCATATTTCGCAACTTTGGGGTTTTCATTCTCGAAGGCCCGGATTCCTTGCCCTCGGGACTTCCAAAATCTTGATCTTCGGTATGCCAAAATCTGATCCTGTCTCGTGACCCGACAATACTCCTCCTGTGATTTTCGGGAATTCATGTTTCGGAACTTTGTGAATCTCGGTGCAATGATTCCTTGTCCTCTCGTACTTTCGGTATCCGAAATACCGAAGTACCGAAATCCTGAAACTCCGGTCCTCCTTCTCCTGAGCAAGATCAACGGCTCAAAGCCTCCCTTGATCCAACAGCTCAAATCCTTTCGGGATTCTATGGGTCAAGAGTTCTGAACTCTCACCCCTGCATCTTCCGGTAGTCGAAATACTGAAATAGTCATTTTTGGGGATTTCCCCGAAATCTCAACTGTATGCACTTTTCGGGACTTCGGGACCCATGAGTCCTAATCTCTGGTCCTTCATCCTCTGAACCTCTGAATTCCCAAATTCCGAAATCCCGATACCTCTACCCTGTCGGGACTTTTCGGATTCTCTGCTCTGCACATGAGGATTTAAACCTCATGCAGTTTTCCACAGATCTGACGGTTATCGGTCCATGTACCCAGATCTGACGGCTCAGACTTGTTCTTCYGTTGCGCCCTTCCTAYGTTGTCTCCTGGACGTGAAACTTCAACAGTCCAGATCTTGTCCTCTGCTCGATCTGACGACAATTGTATCTCTCTCCTGAGCTTACGCTCTTGCCTTCACCTTTGGAAGATTTTCTTGCTCCATAAGGCCTCGGCCTTTGCTTCCGTTGCAAATCCCATAACCTTGGTTCCTACTTGCGTTCTAAGGATTCTTTCCCTCCTGATCTTTTGGGACTTGTGAAACCTGGAAAGGTTTTCCCCGACTTCCTACACTCCTGGTAGTTATCGCTTCTGTGCACAAAAACACTTTTCCTCCTGAGCTTCTCTTCTTTGAAACCTTGAAAGGTTTCCTCGACCTCTTTGATTCCTACAAGGTCTCTGGACACACGAAGGTGTTATCTGTCCTGAGATTTTCTATTGCTCAAACCTCTAAAGGACTTAACCCCTTTCTTCTCCCTCCGATGGAGAATCTGATGCCCTCTTGGCAGTCTCTTGCTCAAGCAACTCCTTGCTGAGTCTGCAGGGTGTTCAGTAACCCTATGAAGATCCTCTCCTGGACTCTTCTCTATTCCATAACTCAAAAGAGTTCTTTCATGTGCCCTCAGCACCTGCTCAATTCCCTCCTGGAAGAGCTTCCAGAATCCTCAGTGATTCTGATTTCTCCTTGAACCCATAATGGAGTTCTCCTCTGCACTCTGTGCCTGTGCTCAATGCCCTCCTAGCAGATCTCTATAGAACCCTCAATAGTTCTATCTTCCCCCTAAACTCAACATAATTCCTCTATGCACTCTATGCACCTGCTCAATGCCCTCTTGGCATAGCTCTACAGAACTCCTCAGAGATTTTGTCTTCTACTGTGTCCTCCTCTGCACAGTCTCACCTCCAAGGTATTCAACAACCTTGAGGTCTTCCTTTGAGTCAATGATTTCAGTTGGTGTGCCCTCCTAGCACGTCCTTGTCCAAATTCCGCAGAATTGGAAGTGCTCTCTAAGCACTGACTATCAGAACCCGCAGTGTCCTGTCACGCCCTCTTGGCATGAAGCCTCAAAGAAATCCAACCTCAAATCAAAGAACTCTACAAATAAAAGAACCTATCTGTCCCTGTAAACGCACATCCACAACATACATTCATAGCATAAATAGAACACACATAGACATTCACACAACATAGAGAATATGCAGGAAAAACTGCTCTAGTTTGTATTAATATCAAATGCCTCCTTTACAAGGTGTTCCTGAGCTCAGACTTTGACAAAGTCTTGGCTCCTCCTCTCTGCTCTCTTCTCTAACTCTTGCTACCTACCCAAAACAATATCAAAGATCTTTTACATGAGGGGGCTCTTCGAGCTCTTCCCTCCATCCTCACCAACTCTCATTTAATTACATTGAATTATCAATAAATGGTTGTCTAGTCCGAATCAGAGCTAGATTGCAGCCTTACAGCCATTAAAGATCCTCTATTAACTACAGCTTGCGTATAGGCACGGCTCTATGGCTCTAACAGCCTTAGAATATTAAATGCATTCACATTCAAATTCAAAACGTGAAAGGGTTGCGCCTTTCCTCATTGAATGCGTGCGTTAAGTTGGTTTGCCGGCTTGGATAGATGCTCCTGCATCACTTGACGAGGAAGGAAAATTCATATTGGAGCCTGAAGTCATCACTAACACAAGAATTTGTCAGCTGAGGAATAGATCCATTTCAAAGTATCTCATTAAGTGGAGGAAACTTCCTGCTGAAGATTCCACTTGGGAAGATGAGTCTTTTATACAGAAGCATCCAAAATTACTCAAGTGTTGCAGACAACACTTGTCTGAAGGGGAAGGGAATGTTAAGCCCTAAATAGTGGCACATTACCCCTCATATTAAAAATTCACATGTGATCTTACCTCAACCCTCTACTTACATGTGATCATCTAGTAAACATCTAGTAAACCATCTGGATCATCTCCAGTACTAATGGTGTCCATTAACTTATTATGATTAGCATGAGTCATGAAGAAAATCATACCTTTGATGAGTTCTTCGTAGTCATTGCGTGTAGTTGGAGTGTTATACCATTAACTAAGTTTACAAAGTGGTATACAAATGTGTTGGTGCATAATTATGTGGATATTATTTAATTATTAGTGCATATCCAATAAATAAATCATATATAATAAATATCTTATAATTATTAATAAGCAATGGAATTATAAAATAAAGGATTATTGTGGAATATTTTCTAAAAAAAATTATGTTTAAGTTTTAAAACATTATCATGAGGGGTTAATCATAAGCTTAGAATAGTGTGGAGAAGATTAACCATTTTATGATTTTAACCATTATACATACTAATATATAAAAATTAAATTATTAGTTTAATATTATAATATAATATAAATAAATAAAAATATTTACTAATTATTATTATACATATTAATATATAAAAAATAAATTATTAGTTTAATATTATAATATAATATAAAATAAAAAAATATTTGATCAAATATTAATTAAATAATAATATTAAAAATTGTTTTTTTAAATGTATTAGAAAATTTAAAGTTAATAAATTAAAATCATTTAAAAAGTATTAACATTAAAAATAAAAATAAAATTGAATAAGCGATTCAACAAGTAAAAGTTTAATTAATACCAAAAATAATAGAAGGGAAGAATTATCAAAAGTTTCATAATTGAATTATCAAAAGTTTTATAAAGTTGAAAATAATAATGAATTAGGATTTAACCACCGTTGAATAAAAGGGAGCTTAATATTAATCATTACTAGAACGAAAGGGAAATTTAACAATAAATATGTGTTACAATTAAAGGGGATGATAAATAGTTAAAGGTTAGAGATAAATTCGGAAAAAGAAATAATTGGAAAAATAATGAAGGAAAGGAAGGGATATTTGAAGGGTTTAGGACATAAATAAAGGACAATGATGATAGAGGAAAATTGAGGAGGAGGAAAGAAGATAAAAGGTTTGAAAAAATATAAATATTAAGGTCAAAGCTATTGGATAATGGGCTTTAAGTGTGATTAAATTTATACCTATTTTTATGATTAAAGTTATTAAGATGTTTCTTATTTAAGGGCTTTTCTAATGATGTAGGTTGAATAATGAGGAGTTAACGTTAAGATTTTGATGTGGTCAAAATAAATAATATGTTCAATGTTAAGAGAATAAATTTCAATCACCAATTTGTTAACGCAATTGTGAAAGATATTGGTTATATATATTTTTAAGGTGAGTTTGGATAGAGTGGTCAGTTTGGTCAATGTAGGATTTTCCACAAGAGCACGGAGTTTGGTAAACACCTTCACAATGTAGAGGGTTTGTCTTATCTTTGACGACTTTGAATAATTATTTGAGGGTCTTGTGAGGCTTAATTAAGGTTTTGATATTATTTTTGGATAAGAACTTAAAGATATGGTTGATGATGACATGAATGTAAGGAAGATAAATTTGAGCTTGGGTTGGAGGAGGAAAGGGGGGATCATTGGTTTTGATTGTGCTTTTTTGGAGGAGAAGGAGACGAAAGCCTTATTGATTTGTAAAATAGGATAGCCATGAGTTTGTAGGATTATAGTAAGGTGGGATCTTTCTTTCCTTAGATGTTGAGGGGTTAAAAATTGAACAACTCTATATAAAAGAGTTCTAATAACAATGGATTTTGGGTTGGAGAAGGAAAGGGGGGATCATTGGTTTTGATTGTGCTTTTTTGGAGGAGAAGGGGAAGAAAGCCTTATTGATTTGTAAAATAGGATAGCCATGAGTTTTGAGTATTCTAGTAAGGTGGGATGTTTCTTTTCTTAGATGTTGAGGGGTTAAAAATTGAACAACTCTATATAAAAGAGTTCTAATAACAATGGATTTTTAAGCAAGGTGATGGTGGGATTGGGCATGAAGATATCTGTTAGTGTGGGTCTTGTTACTCGCTCACTTCTAGGGGTAAATAGAGGAGATTTTTTCTTCATGATCCACATTACAGACAAAAATTCTGATGCTGACATTCCAAACTCTCCATAGGCAGTGTCCCATAGATGCCTTCTATTACATGCTCAACTCACTCACATCAGATGACACAGTGCATTACACATTGAGGTACATTTCTTTGACACTTCATATCGAATGATAATGTCAACGTTTAGGCCATGAAAATGATCATGGGTTGAATTGGAAAATGAATCATGATGCTTTGAATTTATACTTTTTTCCTTGTTTCACCTTGGTGGTTATCATCATCTCCTAGTCAAGTGTTGTCACTCTTGGGAAACATTGTACTACTGGGGGACCTTAATATGGGTAACATGTCCATATCCCTTACCGTACATAACATATTCCATCTGTATTTTCCTTTTTTTCCTTTCTTTTGGGTTGGTTGTTACATGTATCCCAAAATGGTCCATGCTTCAAAATCCCATGAGAATAAGGGGCTTGAATGCTCGAGATTGATGCAAATTTATAAAAAAATATTATATAGAAGGATAAAAATCCCTAATACCAAATGTTAAAATTAAAAAAAAAAAAAAACAAGAAAACAAAAGTCTTAAAAATCAAGAAAGAAATAAAGCATGAGCTCTACCCCCTCCCTAAGAGGCCATCACCCCAAGTCTTATGCAATGAATACATACCTAGCAAAAGGAATTGGCAAATGAAAATGAAAATCCAAAAAAGGTTGAAGAAATAACTTAGAAAAAATAAAATGGGGGTTTGGAAAGACACGATGTTGAGGAAAGGGCACTTCATTGCCTAAGCTCTCCCTCTACAAAGGTGCTCATGGGGATGACTATCATATATGGCTTTTCATTTCAATGACATCCACCCATGAAATAAACCCCAATCCATACCACATACCATGACACATACTCCTTGATGGGTTCCTTGGTATATACATCTTATCATGGGTATTGGCACACCTAATAGGAGTATAAATTATCCTCCAATACTTAAACATCATAAATTGTATAACTTTGTAAGCTAGCATGAAGTTTGAAGATGATACTTTATGAGATCTATCCAATGGATTTGCATTTACATGACTCACATTATATGTTGTGTTTGAATTATGTACCTTTCATATGGTCTTCATGATGCATTGGACTACATGATCCCCTCCTTAGATGATGGATTGCACATAACCACATGCTTGGTTGAAACTTGGATGCTTTGGAGGATATTGAGGATATACTGGCCCACTTTCATGGAGGTCATGTCCACCACTCAAGAGAGTTTGTTCCAAACTTCTAGGAGGACGTTCAACCTTTTAATGAAATGGCTCTTGATGATACACCTTAGCACACATGGGGTATGATGTGACTCCTTTTAATGATGGGATGTTTCACTTTGATGATGATTTGACACCTTTTGATGGGATGTTTCACCTTTTTATTGGATGTTGGACCTTTTAATGATGATTTGACACCTTCTGATGAGATGTCACACCTCTTGGGAATTAATACACCACTTGGCGATGAAACGTTTCACCCCTTCAGGGAAATGTTTCACTTTTGAGCCCCCTAGACATCATTTTGGAGTCATTCCTCCACCTCATTAGGCCACACATTCCACATGTGTGAGGTTGAGGGAACATTTATGAGAGACAATTTGATGTTAGAGCTACTTCAATTCATATTGAAGGCATCATTGGGGGTTTTAGTGACATATCCACTCATGTATCATGTATATTTTTTGTATTCTTTCTTCATCTCTAGGGGTTGTGAGAGATAAAAGAATTATTTTATGTTTTTAGGGATTTCTGTTATGTGAGAAGGGTGCTAGATCTCTCATATAAATAAGAGAAACACTTCTCACTTGTGTTGAGGAAAAGATATGAATGATCTTACTCAAGCATTTTCAGATTCTTCTTGGCTAAAGAAAAATAGAAGGGAATGTCACCCTATGTTTATAGCCATAAACGTTAATAACCTGACTCACAAGTATTGATTACAAGTGCTTAGGCTAGTCTTTTTATAAATAAAAGCTTGCTGGAAAATCCGTTATTTATATGATTTTCTGAATATAACAGTTATTGAAATAGATGTAGAGACAGAAGCAAAGACACCAAGATGGTAATCAAGACAGATGAGACATAAATAAATCCTTTATTTCATTCCAATTCACCAAAGAGTCATTCTCTTTACAAAATTTCATAAAGAAGTTTTGGATCAAATTCAAACTTAGACATCCCCAATGGAACATACAAAAGGACCTCTAACAAAAAATAATAAAAAATGAACTCTAAAAGATGGATCAACTTGCCACAGATTCCTGCCCACTCGACTCTACACAATATCCTTTGTGATTCATGAAAACTATTTAAAAAATAGACAATTCTACACAGACTATCAACGATATATCAACACCTCTGTAAAACAAGTGTCGGAATGATGTAATTCAGCCCTGAATCTTGTTGTATACATAAGACCCCACTATCATAAAAAAGAATTAGGCTTGTGATAAATTAAGGAATGAATGAAAATTAAACTATCTCAACATAAACTCAAAGAGAAAACCTTAGTATGCTTCTCCTTCTATCCTCCTCGTGTTCCTCCCTTTCCTTTTTCCTTTAATCAAATTAGAATTGGTTGAAGTAGTTGAATTACCTCATTAATTAAGTTAACTAAAAACTCAACCAACTTTTTAGTTAGGGGGGAAAAGTAATAAATCATAATAAGGGTTTTAAATAAAGAATAACTAGTAGGTGGGACCCCTTGTGACTCCCTTTAGCTCTTAACAATCATAACATAACTAGTTAATTAAGAAAAACACCCTTAATTATGACTCCCATCATCACATTCACATTTGACAATTTATCTTATTGATATTTGAAATTATTTTGAAAAAATATATTACTCATATATCCAAAGAAAACATGTTGTCCAAAACTTCTGAAGTCGACTCTCATTAATAATAAATAAATAAATAACTCAAAAACCATATTTTCCACTCTGAGATGCAATCTTTCCTTGATTGTTGTCGTCACCCTTCGATTTTTCTAAATTTTCCTTTGGCTGCGCTGAGCCTTTAGGCCTAATTTCATTGATCATATGAGAACAATCGTCCCTCAAATGCATCCGGGAAGACATGGATTTATCAGAGCCATTGGAGGATGAGGAAGGGGAAAACGTAGTTTTTCCTTTGTCGGGGGCATGGTGGGCCTTGGTTTTCAACCTTTTTCTAGCATGAGAGGAATGAACCGGTGAGTGGACAGGTGCAGCTTGGAAAATATGGTTAATAGGTGGGGGAGCAGGTAAGGACAAATTGGGCTATCCACAATGTTGGGAGACTGTCGGGTGGACAATCTCTTTCCATCCGTCGTTTTCAAGAACCTCGGGTTGCAATGAGACATGAGGGGGCACTGGAATACTAGGGGCTTGTGGAGCTTGGAAAGGAGGCCTTTCAGGCCTATATTGGACCACTCCTTGCCCAATCCAATTGAAAAATATGACCTGAAACAACTGGCCTAAGTCTTGTGAGTCAGCATGAAAGTGTATGGAGAATCTTGGCCTTCTTGGGCCTCTATTCCAATTACCTCTCCCTCAGTTGCCCCTACCATGGCTACCTTGACTGAAAAAGCTCATTCCTGCATGCATGATTGATTAGAAAATAGTTCCTTTACAACCATACATGACAACTCCTTAAAAATATAAAATAGACTTTGGCTCAACAACATATCAAACTCATGAAATCCAATCCATATAAATTGTTTAACTATTGTCAATGAGCAGGGGGTGAACAAAAGGTCATGGGATATGTGAGGGGTTTGTATTGAGCGAAACTTGATAAAATGAGGGGGAAAAGAAACATGGTTACTTCTAAAAGACAACAACAATCAACTGTAATGCAAACCAAAGAAAATATCACTATGATCCAACCAAGAAACTGTGATTTCAAACTGCTTCAATACATATTTTTTCTTGAATGTAATTAAATTTTAGAACATGGAGTGAAAAATGACCATGGGAAGGCGATGGGGTTGTAATTAGCGAAAAGTGAAATAGTCGTAGGGAAAGAAAGAAGATATTGTTCATAAATTTAATTAATTAATCCATAAAACCATTATGTAAAAGGAAATAACAACAACCAAATAATCACTGTGATCAAAGGAAAACTACTGCGTATAATTCAATTAATTTTGTACATTGACTTGCTCATTGTTTCTAATAAAATTTCTAACAAAGTATCACCAAAAAAGACAATCATGCACCCCAAAACAACCTGTAGAAGAGTTATGTTTCTTCTCATTATCCATTTAATATTTCAAAACAATTCCCAAATGAATACACAGTCACTTATTTCCACTCTGTTCAACGTCAACTCATCAACCACGACCCACGAATTATTTCAATCATCAAATACAGACTCAAAAGTCATGCCCGATCCTGTCCCTTAATTCATTTAAAAATTAAATTGTAATGAGGTTATACTATCACATAAACTGTGTCTAACTCTGCTAAGATGCATGATATCATCAACGCACATAACAAACAACCAAATATAACCATCAATATTAAAAGATCGTGACTTGTTGTTTAAACACACAGACCACAATCACCATTTTAACTCATACTATGTTTGGAATGCACAGATCGTTCGAAAAAACACAGAGTATTTATGTGACTGTACAGGTCAACTACTCTGAATCTAAACATCCACAATGATGGGCTATAAATAAATATAACGAGGTAACAACCGTAAGCCAGATCTCATCTCATAAATTGATCGAATTTGCAACAAAACCATATTGTTTAAAAACCCGTGACCATCTCTGATGGCACAATCAATAATATTCATAGAGAATACAGTGGATGGCCATGACATAATTACCACGATTGCAATACTTCTCATTTGGAAATTTAAACACACATTCACAACAATCATTAACTCAACCTAACATGTTGTAGGAAGACCACACATATCCACGCATCACGCACCAAGCATTGTTGTGACTTAATCAATTTAAAACTAACGTTGGGTTAACAATTTAATGATCACAATGAAAAAGACAACGACTATATATCCAATCCCATTTTCCAATCAACCAATTAACCAAAACCATTGTCGACATAATGAATAGAGACAAGCCAACAATAGAACATTGTCGACGATGCACCACCAACTCATCACAATCAACATCATACCCGACCAGACACAATGGTTCCCTCTATCAAAAACTAGGCTTGAGAAGTCAAGGATTTTCTCTGTGGACCAACATAGGGAGACTAGAGTCGACCTCCCCCGCCCCAACATCGAGTGAGAACCTCTAAGACCAATGGTGCACACATAGTGTGTACCACCAATAACTTCACAGATAGGGTGACAATTCTCGTTATAACAGAGAGTATGAACATAGGAGCAAGGTTTTGTTTTGGTCCTGTAACAATACTTAGAACACGCAAGGTATAACCCTCATGGTTTTTCCAATCAACTGAAGAATGTTGAGATAAAATGGTGCTGAGAAATAGAAATCAACCTTAAGCAATCCCTTTGGCATAATGACTATCATAAACCCATGTGCAAACACCAGTAACATGAATGAACCCATACCCAAGTGACGATACGCGGTGAGACAAAGTGTTGCAAACCCATCAAACCCCATGATCCAGGTGGATATTGGTGGCCACCCACCATTTCCAAATGGCTCAAAATAGTTTTCTGGCCATTTTGGCAATTTATTATTTTTAGCAGGTTTTAACTTCTGGGGCCATTTTGAGGGTCCAAATGAAGGTTTTTCGAGATCGAGATTCTCAATGATATCCAAAGGCATGATTGAGCCCCCAAAATGAATCTCCTTGAAAATACCTTTCCAACGAGCTATCACACGCCTAAAACGGAGATCGTATGCAAAAGTTACGACCCCGGGAATTTGATGCACTAACTTTCTTTGTATTTTTACAGTCTCTGTAAGTTTCTTTGATTAATAGAAATCATGTATTACTGTATATCTGTGTTTAGGGTTGCATCTCTGATACATTTTCTTTTATATTATTGACTATCTACAATATCTCTGTGCATTTCTTTATTATATCTCCGCTCTCATTTCGTGCCGAAAATAATCCGGATCAGTGGTATCAGACCAGGCTGCTCTTGATCGTTTTTCAGTGCATGTCCCCGACGAGGTCCGAGTATAGAAAGTTGGGTCTCGAGCTTGTCTCTCTCGAGGAAAATCGCTCTCGCACACCCAATAAACCCTCAATGGCGGAAGAAAAGAAAAACGATGGAGCAAACGATCCTATCAGTCTGTTGCTTGAGCAAGCTCTCATGCGACAGAGGGACGAAATGATGGAGAATTTTTCCCACATCCTTCAACACCTGTCGATAGCATCAAATGCATCTTCATCAAGCGACCACTTTGGAGGCACCTCGCCTTTCAAGGTACAGGTTAATTTTGATATTCCCGTATTTGAAGGTCAAATAGATGCAGATGCCCTAGATAAATGGTTAAATCTGCTAGAAGGTTATTTCTCTGTTCATAATTTTTCAGACATGGAAAATATCACCTTCGCACTCCTTAAGGCTCTCCCCCATGTCAAACATTGGTGGGAAACTTACTGGGAGCAGAGTTCCACAGAGGATTCTAGAATATATGGGGCCGATCCCACTTGGTATTTTTTTGTGGATGCGCTAAAGGAATAGTATTACCTTGTTGGAAACTATGAGGATCAGTACATGAGATGGGCCACACTGCGGCAAGAGAGGGGCCAAGCAGTTTCGGAGTTCACCAATACCTTCCATACCT
This sequence comes from Picea engelmannii, assembly GCA_009831015.1. NCBI lineage: Eukaryota > Viridiplantae > Streptophyta > Pinopsida > Pinales > Pinaceae > Picea > Picea engelmannii. The sequence goes on from ML804465.1 coordinate 209,712, forward strand.
TGTGCACCAAGATGGGTATCAAAGACTCCGAGCGACATTTGGTTCTGAAATACCGTGGGGCTCTACACAGATACATCCAAACTGAAATGGATTTTCTGGACA
>ML804465.1:209864-223586 GCA_009831015.1 Picea engelmannii
AACTGAAATGGATTTTCTGGACATCTCATCACTCGGTGCTGCTTATCGATATGCTGTTAAAATTGAGCAGAAATTTAAGCACCAGAACAAACGGGAATTCGGGTCTGCAAATCCACAACAACCAAAGTATGACAAAGACAACCTGAACAAATAGTCTCCTGAAAACCAGTATAAGACACGAGAAAAGAAGGGTCATGGGAAGACAAAGAAGGACACCGAAAAATGGTGTGAGTTCCACAAAATACCTTGGCACAACACCGATGAATGTCGCTCAAAACAGTCATTGGTGGTCGAGATCAAAGACAAGGAGCCAAACCTTGATTCAGAATCTGATTCTGAAAATAATGGTAAAAGACAGATCATCGACACAGACCCCACTGCTATTGTCGCGACCGCAGCAATTCAACCAGAAGAACCAACAGATCCTGAAGAGGGGGAGCGCCTTTTTCATTCACAGATGTGGGTGAAGGGGACCCCGCTGCATTTTATTGTTGATAGCGGAAGCTAGAAGAACCTCATCTCAGCAAAGGTCGTCAAACAGTTGGGATTGTCGACAACACCACACCCGCAGCCATACAACATCGGGTGGCTTCGCCAAGGACGAGATCTTCGTGTTAGCCAACAGTGTCGATTATCATATGACATCCAACCCTTCAAGGATGAGGTATTATGTGATGTTGCCCCATTGGATGTCTGTGATGTTCTCTTGGGTCAGCCATATATGTGGAAACGCCATGCTATCTATGAGTCTCGACCTTGTAGTGTCATTATTACTCTAGGGGGTCATCTCTACAGGATACCAGAGGTAGTTCCAACTACTGCTCCACCTAAACAATGCCGCAAGGTAATATCTCATACTGCAAAATTCAGCTTCTTCACAATCTGTTCGAAAGGGAATAGAAGGACATTCCAACCACTACAGTTTCGCCCCCTGCACCTTCTATCCAACAGAAGCAGGTCGAAAAGGTTGCAGCAAAGCACAAAAATTTCTTCTGCACACCTTCCTCTCATGTAGCTCAACTTGTTGAACAGCCTCAACTTCAACAGGTTCATGACAGACTTCCACAAACCAAGCAACGCGACGTCTCCAGCAATGCAAGCATCTCACCCAGATGCAGATCCAACAAACGCTTTGCCCTCCCCCCTGGGAACTCAACGCAATGGAGACCATTTCTTCCTAAGGAGGGAGGATTGATCCAGGTAGATATTGGTGGCCACCCACCATTTCCAAATGGCTCAAAACAGTTTTCTGGCCATTTTGGCAATTTATTATTTTTAGCAGGTTTTAACTTCTGGGGCCATTTTGAGGGTCCAAATGAAGGTTTTTCGAGATCAAGGTTATAAATTATATCCAAAGGCATAATTGAGCCCCAAAAATGAATCTCCTCGACAATACCTTTCCAACGAGCTATCACACGCCTAAAACGGAGATCGTATGCAAAAGTTACGACCCCGGGAAGTTGATTCACCAACTTACCCAAACGGGGCCCACATGACTTTTGGCGCTTCATCTCCTAGGGTTAGGTTTTTGGATGTCTAGGACTTTTGGAATTCCCGATTATTGTAAAAAGGCCTCTAGAGCCTCATTGTAACCATCTTCTTGTGAATGCGAGTAGCCATCACATCTCTTCTCAGAGATAAGCTTCCACCATTCTAGCGAGTCCTTCACTCTGTATTTTTACAGTCTCTGTACATTTCTTTGATTAATAGAAATCGTGTATTACTGTATATCTATGTTTATGGTTTCATCTCTGATACATTTTCTGTTATATTATTGAATATCTGCAATATATCTGTGCATTTCTTTATTATATCTCCGCTCTCATTTCGTGACGAAAATAATCTGGATCACCCCATAACATCAAACGACTGGGTATGGTGACAAGAAAGCATGGAGACAGCCAACCCATCTGGATAGAATCAAAACCCTTCAAACAATACCAATAAGGATGACAGAGAGCCTTCATGGCTTCTAAACTCAGAATGACCAATGAAACTATAACTTCAAAGATTATCGCAATGAAACCACACCAACCATTCATTCTAGAAAAATATCACAATTTTATACAGTTGCCAGACTTAAGGAAATCGCAGACTCATACATCACCAAGCCAATATCTATTTCATAACTAAAGTGGTTCCATGGATGGCGAAAAGATATACATGTAACCATGAAAACCTTAGAAACGTGAGCTTGTCCGAACAGTTCTTTCTCTGCTTGAAAATCAGAGCTTAGCCACAATGAACACAATTGAACAATAGCTAGGGTGATGACCAGTGGGAGGTGTATGGAGTGACGTGAAGTAAATGCATGTAACCTCCACCCTCTAGTCATTTAATTCCTCAGTACACACCATCCCACTAATCCATGAACTCATTTAATTAAACCATGTGTCGAAACCATCATCCACTAATTGCCAAGAGCACCACCCTATGTCACATTAACCACTGCCAACCACACTATAAAGCATATCACATAATATCCACATAACTCAATAAATTGTATATCCACTAACCCCGTTAGTTAGGACTAACAATCATTCTTTTAATTCTTTAAAATGCATAGTGCAACATTGTATAGCATAGTAACATAGTTCATCTCTTGTGGATTTATTCACATTGTATTATTTTCTTTCAATTATTTGTGGTTACTAACATGTATCCTTTGCAGGTGGCACAAGTAATAATTCAAGTAGTAAATGGCAAGGTAACAATGGATATCATAAGCCATTTCAACACGACATTAGAGCCTATAGCGACAGAACAATCATGCATTAACCATCATTCATTTGTCACAATTAGAACCACCACATAATAGACTTTATCCATCGCCAATAAAACCAAGATTTCATCAATCATGTAGAACTTTGTAGCAATGTCGAAAAATAGTATAACATGAAATAAGAACCAGATCTGATCTCCCAATCAACAAGGGGGTCCCACCTACTAGTATTATATATCTTGTTAGGTTATAATTAATAGGCATTAGCAATACTTTGCAGGCGAAATCCTCGTTGCGAATTTAATCGTCAACAAACTGGCGACTCCATAGGGAAATTTGTTTTCAATAGATTTAGAACTAGAAATCATGGTTTCGCAGACCAAGAACAACATATCAAGAGATATAACCATGAATATTATGCAACAGGGGGAAGTGATTGGATTTAATGGAAAAATGATTGGGAATTTGGGAATAACTCATGAAAAGCGTTAAGTATGAGGGGTTTTACCACTGTATGCATAATCGTTCAACTGGGATTGGCTCTTAACTTCAAGGAGAAAATTTATGGACTTGCCCTCTTAAATTCTCAAATGGGTGAAGATAAGGAAAGCATAAGCAGGAGATAACCTAAAATTTTCTAGACAACAGTGGAAGAAGATAAGAAATTCAAGGGAGCTTTCAGGGGAAACATCATGACAGCTGTGTAAGCCAATTTTTTATTGACTAACAATATATTGCAGGAGTGTCACTGTGGAAGAACTGATCCAACATCTTATTTTGACCAATTCAACTAAAAGGTGGTAAGCAACAAAATCATGACCGAAGTAAAATGCAAAAATTAAAATTGCAGCAATAAAATGAACGAAAGTAAAAGTAGTAGGAAATGTTCTAAAATAGAAAGCAGAAGTCAAACTATTGTAAAAGCATAAAGGAAAATCCAAACAACGTTATCATTCTTCACGTTGGTCCCACATAATGTTTTAAGTGAGGACAATCAGTACTATAGGAAAACATTTTTTCCTATAAATCCTTTGGAATGTAAGAGTTAGTGTCCAAGACAAAAGCAATTTTGAAAGAACCCAGAAATAACACTTGGAACTCTAAGGTAATTATCAGCCCCTTAGCGTATATGATTAGATCATCAAGGTATATATGGATACTGATCAATTCATCAAGAGTTGTGTGTATAAGTCTTTTAAAAGCGGTACTTGCATCAGGTCAGACAGAAAAAAAGAATTTATAATTCATGGTACCCCAATTGGTGATAAGAGTGGTTTTGTGAACATCTTCCCCTTTTCCCATGATTTTACTGTAACCCAAAAATTTGTCAAGTAAGGGCCTCATATGTGACCTTACAACCTGTTGCAGAATCATTTCCATATTGAGGGGAGGAAAAGGATTTCCCATAATATTCTGACTGAAAGTACGAAAATTAATGCAGGTTATAATATGATCAATGGTCTTTGAAACATGTACCCAATTGGAAACCCATTCATAGTAGACTGGAAAAATAATCCCAACCTTTAAAAAAAATTCCAACTCCCTTTGAAAAGTTGCTTTAAATGAAGAGTTAATATTTCTTTGTCTTTTCCTTTCTGGTTTCATACCTTTCTTGATGGGGATAGCATGTTGTATAATACCAGGATCAAAACCACGAAGATCCTCATAATACCAAGCAAAAACATCCTGAAATCCACCAAGTAGCTTGGCAAACTTTGTTTATTCTTTATTAGAACATTGGGCACTTATTTTAACATTCTTTGAAGATTTGGGTGCCCCAATGTCCAAGAAGATGGTTTCACCCACCTTCCTTCTTGACTCCTATTCTTCTTGTTTCTCTTTATTCCCTACATCACTCAATGAAAATGAACTCTCTAGAGGAGTCAGGCCCTTAGGAATCTTGTTGTATTCTATGGATATAATCTCCTTGGGCTTAAGAGGTTCATTTTGAATGAAATCACAAATTCTCTCATCGTTAGGGAGGGTCTGCCAAGATTCTATATTGTCAAGGATATATGGACGATACAGAGATTGAAAAGTACAATTAGCAGTTAACCGATCAGCCATTGAATTCAACCCCCTCTTAACATGAGTTATATTGAAAGATATCAGGTTAGAGATAAGTGTCCAAACATTTTGGGTGTATCATTTATCAACTTGTTTCTAGGAGAGTAAATTTTACGTACAAGATTCACAACAAGCTCAGAATCCCCAAAAACTGAAAGGTGACCACAACCAAGATTATAGGTGTTCTTGATGCCCAATAAAAAAGCTTCGAATTTAGTGACATTGTTTGTGCAAGCAAACTCCAACCTATAAGAAAAGTTATGGTTTTTTCCTACAGGAGAAATCAAGATAACACCATCTTTGTTACCTTCATTAGAGAACGAACCATCAAAGTGAATGTGCCATATACCATCATCTAAATCAATTTGTTCCAATGGAATGTTATCCTCCTCAACAAAGATGTAATACACTCCTAGGTCCTCTTCGATATAGTTTAAATTGGGTTGTGGGACACTCTCTATGTAAGGTGATATCCTTCCCTCTCTAAGGACTATAATGTTTTTACCATTCCGAGGAACAGATAAATGTGTTTCGTCGAGTGAGAGGTATCCACTCATTAAGTATTTCCAATCTCTTCCCAAGATGATTGAGTAATTTCTTACTGGCATATCAATTATCGGAATACTAAGGGTTGTCCTTATTTCAGGGTGTGCGCACAAAACTAAGGTTACATCTTTAATCTCACCTATGATCTTTTGTTGTAGGATATTATAGGAGAGCATGATTCTAGCATTTTCATTTGTACAAGACAAGCCTATCTCTTCCATAATAATCTTAGACATCACACTTGGGCCCAAACCATCATCAATGAGGCAACAATGGGAGATCTTATCCATAATATTTATAGAAATATAAAAAGGGGGATTTTTTATAGGGTATTTGAAGTTATGTATACCTACTTTATTTACAGATGAATCATCTTCGTTTACCTCTTCAAAAATATTGGCTACAACAAAATATTTTCCTTCCATGAATTGTTTCAGATGCATTTGTTGTTCAAGAACGACAACCATGTCCAAAAGGGTTGCATCTTCTTTGATGTTGGCCAACTGATTCAAGATATTGTACTTGGAAGAGGGGAGAGGGGAAGTGGTTCATTCACTGTCAGGAACCTTGGGAACCTGAATAGTAGCAACGGGTGAGGATGAGCTCAGGCTGGAAGAATTGCAGGGAGGATCAAATTTTCCCTTAGGAGCATATGCTTTGTTCCTAGTATTAATGATCATGAAATCTTCTGGCTCTGCAAAATCTAGGACAACGTAAGTAGTTTCTTGTCTTTTACCAAATATGTTATCTCTGGCACTCTTCCTCACCTCACATGTGGCTTCCTCGTGGTGTTCCTCACAGAAGTTACACCAACTTCGAGGCAAGATAGTTTTAGGCTGAAAATTATTTTCAAGTGGGTTTCTAAATGGGGGTGCAGAAGAGGATGAAGCTCCAAGGGTGAGAGGTGAGACAGTCCCTTTTCTATCAAACGCTATCATACGATTATTCATGTCTTGTACTAGCTATAAGAGGGCGGACATGTCTGTCTGATTAACATATTATCCATGAGGAAGACTTGTTCTTTCTAGTTGTTCTTCATACTCTAAACAAGTATGCATAGCGGAATCGAGATTATCAATGGATTTTTCATCAATCCTATGATGGTATGGGGAAGGTAATGCATTTTAGTAATGCATTAAAGCGGCTTGGTTATGGGGTCGAAGGAGTTCAGGGATCTGATTGTATAACTTAGTGAAACACAGGTTGAAGGACTTGATGGTTTCACCATCCTTATAGGCGATGTTATTGTATTTCCGTAAATTCTCGACTGGGATTTTAGATTGCCCATAAGTGGATCTGAACCAGTATATTAACTCCTCTCAAGTAGAAAGAATGTTAGGAGGAAGATCAAAGAAATCGGCCGCAGCCTTTTCCTCCAAGGAATTGACGAATAAGCACATGCAAGTATCATTGTCAATGGCTCCTATGTTGTGACAAGCATTAGAAAATGCCACCAGGTGTTCATTTGTAGTGACAATGTTATTTCCCAAAAATCTAGGAAGATGTTCTTTGAATTTACGAAGTGGATGAGTAGCAGGTGCTAGGTTAAGAGGACAGGACACATGCCATGGTGTGGTTGTGGCATCTTCTTCAAACTGAAAAAGCCCATACTTTTTAATGACTTTGGTGGGGTTTGTGGTAGATTAGACAGGGATATGGTGGCTATATAAGATACCAATCACTGATGAAGATGAAGACTAAGAGGAGGAAGCACTTCCAGTGCTACTAGAGCCACCACTAGATGTCATCTTGTGTATGATAGATGAGGGAAAGAAAGACGAACTGGATGAATCAGACAAGGTTCTCCTTACAGAACTTTGTTGGGTAGATAACACAACATTCCTTCTTCCTATTTCAGCAATAGGATTAATTTAAGGTGATAAGCCTCTTCTTCTTCTAGAAACACAAGAGTATAAGGACATGAAATAAAGTCCAAACTAAAGAAACAAGAAGGTTATTGTTGATTTCTAGGTTATCTACGTCTATCTTCCCATCATTCTTTGGCACTAATATCTCATTCAATTGCTACCCATGAATGATTAAGCTCAACACGGGTATTGGCAGTGTCTAAAATTGTGTTAAACGGGTTTAAAGCAATGTTGGTCTGATCTTGAAGACCGGGCTCAATATTGGGTTGCCTCATAACAAGTACAATCATTAAGAAATAAAACAGTAAAAGAATCAATATCAGAAAAAGTAGATGTGTCGATGAAAATCGAGTATAAATATTAACCAGAGAGATTTTGAATATCTCCCCAGTATGGTCGCCAAATAAATGTTGAGGAAAAGATATGAATGATCTTACTCAAGCATTTTCAGATTCTGCTTGGCTAAAGCAAAATAGATGGGAATGTCACCCTATGTTTATAGCCATCAAAATTAATATCCTAACTCACAAGTATTGATTACAAGTGTTTAGGCTAGTCTTTTTATAAATAAAAGCTTGCTGAAAAATTCATTATTTATATGATTCTTTGAATATAACAGTTGCTGAAATAAATGTAGACACAGAAGCAAAGATACCAAGATGATAATCAAAAGCAATGAGACATAAAGCAATCCTTTATTTCATTCCAATTCACCAAAGACTCATTCTCTTTACAAAATTTCGTAAAGAAGTTTTGGACCAAAGTCAAACTTAGACATCCCTGATGGAACATACAAAAGGAACTCTGACAGAAAATAAAAAAATTGAACTCTAAAAGTTGGATCATCTTGCCATGGATTTCTTCCCACTCGACTCTGTACAGTAGCCTTTGTTCGTCATGAAAACTAATTTACAAACAGATAAGTCTACACAGACTATCAAAGATAGATCAACACCTCTGAAAAACAAATGTCTGAATGATGTAATTCATCCCTAGATCTTGTTGTCTACAATAAGACCCTGCTATCATAAAAAAGAATTAGGCTTGTGATAAATTACGGAATGAATGAAAACTGAACTATCTCAACATAAACTCAAAGATAAAACCTTAGTATGCTTCTCCTTCTATCCTCCTCATGTTCCTCCCTTTCCTTTCTCCTTTAAGAAAATTAGAATTGGTTGAAGTAGTTGAACTACCTCATTAGTTAAATTAACTAAAAACTCAACCAATGTTTTAGTTGGGGGGGGGAGTAATAAATCATAACAAGGGTTTTAAATAAATAATAACTAGTAGGTGGGACCCCTTGTGACTCCCTTTAGCTCTTAACAATCATAACATAACTAGTTAATTAAGCAAAGCACCCTTCCTTGTGACTCCCATCATCACATTCACTTTTGAAAATTTATCTTATTGATATTTGAAATTATTTTGAAAAAATGTATTACTCATATATCCAAAGAAAACATGTTGTCCAAAACTTCTAAAGTCAATTGTCATCAATAATAAATAAATAAATAACTCAAAAACCATATTTCCCACTCTGATATGCAGTCTTTCCTTGATTGTTGTTGTCACCCTTCGATTTTTATGAATTTTCCTTTGGTTGCGTTGATCCTTTAGGCCTAATTTCGTTGATCACATGAGAACAATCGTCCCTAAAATGCATCCAGGAATACATGGATTTATCAGAGCCAATGGAGGGTGAGGAATGGGCAGCAGTGGCTTTTCCTTTGTCGGGGGCATGGTGGGCCTCGGTTTTCAACCATTTGCTAGCATGAGAGGACTGAACTGGTGAATGGACAGATGCAGCTTGGACAATCTGGTTAATAGGCATGGGAGTAGGTAATGATAAATTGGGCCAGCCACAATGTTGGGAGACTGTCGGGTGGACAATCTCTTACCATCCATCATTTTTGGGAACCTCGGGTTGTAATGAGACATGAGGGGGAATGGGAATATCAGGGGCTTGTGGAGCTTGGAAAGGAGGCTTTTCATGCCTAGGTTGGACCACTCCTTGCCCAATCCAATTGAAAAATGCGGCATGCAACAATTGGCCTAACTCTTTTGAGTCATCATCAAAGTGTATGGAGATTATTGGCATTCTTGGGCCTCTGTTCCAATTACCTCTCCCTCAATTGCCCCTACCATGGCTACCTCAGCTGAAAAAGCTCATTCCTACATGCATGATTGATTAGAAAATAGTTCCTATACAAACATACATGACAACTCAAAAATATGAAATAGACTTTGGCTCAGCAACATATTAGACTCATGCAATCCAATCCATATAAATTGTTTAACTGTTGTCAATGAGAAGGGGGTGAGCAAAAGGTCCTGGTATATGTGAGGGGTTTGTATTGAGGGAAACATGATAAAATGAGGGGGGAAAGAAACATGGTTACTTCTCAAAGACAACAACAATCAACTGTAATGAAAACCAAAGAAAATATCACTGTGATCCAACCAACAAACTGCGATTTCAAACTGCTTCAATACATAATTTTTCTTGACTGTAATTAAATTTTACAACAAGGAGTGAAAAATGACTATGGGAAAGCGAAGGGGTTGTAATTAGTGAAAAGAGAAATAGTGGTAGGGAAATAAAGAAGATAGCATTCATAAATTTAATTAAGTAATCCATAAAACCATTATGTAAAAGGAAATAACAACAACCAAATAATCATCGTGATCAAATGAAAACTACTGTGTATAATTCAATTAATTATGTACATTGACTTACTCACTGTTTGTAATCAAATTTCTAACACAGTGTCACCAAACAAGACAATCATCCATCCCACAACAACCTGTAGAAGAGTTATGTTTCTTCTCATTGTCCATTTAATATTTTAAAACAATTCCCAAATGAATACAGAGTCACTTATTTTCACTCTGTTCAGCGTCAACTCATCAACCATGACCCACGAATTATTTCAATCATCAAATACATACTCAAAAGTCATTCTCGATCTTGTCCCTTAATTCATTTAAAAATTAAATTGTAATGAGGTTCTACTGTCACAGAACCTGTGTCTAACTCTGCTACGATGCATGATATCATCAACGCACATAACGAACAACCAAATATAACCATCAATATTAAAAGATCCTAACTTGTCATTTAAACACACAGACCGCAATCACCATTTTAACTCATACTATGTTTGGAATGCACAGATTGTTCGACAAAACATAGAGTATTTATGTGACTTTATAGGTCAACTACTCTTAATCTAAACATCCACAATGATGGGATATCAATCATAATAACGAGGTAAAAACCATAAGCCAGATCTCATCTCATAAATTGATCGAATTTGCAACAAAACCATATTGTTTAAGAACCCATGACCATCTCTGATGGCGCAATTAATAATATTCATAGCGCATACAGTGGATGGCCATGCCATAATTACCACGATTGCAATACTTCTCATTTGGTAATTTAAACACACAGTCACAACAATCATTAACTCAACCTAACATGTTGTAGGAAGACCACACATATCCACGCATCCCGCACCAACCATTGTTGTGAATTAATCAATTTAAAACTAATGTTGGGTTAACAATTTAATGATCACAATGCAAAAGACAACGACTGTATATCCAATCCCATTTTCCAATCAACCAATTAACTAAAACCACTATCGACATAATGAATAGAGATGAGCCAACGATAGAACATTGTCAATGATGCACCACCAACTCATCAAAATCAACAACATACCCGACCGGACACAATGGTTCCCTCTATCAGAAGTTGGGCTTGAGAAGTTAAGGGTTTTCTCTATGGACCAACACAGGGAGGCTAGAGTCGACCTCCCCCCCCCCCAACATCAGGTGAGAACCTCTGAGACCAACGGTGCACACACAGTGTGTACCACCAATAACTTCACAGACAGGGTGACAATTCTCGTGATAAGAGAGAGTATGAACAAAAGATCAATTCTTCATTTTGGACCTGTAACAATACTTAGAACGCGCAGGGTATAACCCTAGTGGTTTTTCCAATCAAACGAAGAATGATAAGATAAAATGGAGTTGAGAAATAACAATCAACCTTAAGCAATCCCTTTGGAATAACAACTATCATAAACCCCTGTGCAAACACCAGTAACATGAATGAACCCATACCTAAGTGACAATACGCAATGACACAAAGTGTTGCAAACCCATCAAATCCCATAACAACAAACGACTGGGTATGGTGACAAGAAAACGTGGAGACAACCAACCCATCTAGACTGAATGAAAACCCTTCAACCAAGAAAAATAAGTATGACAGAGAGCCTTCATGGCTTCTAAACTCAGAATGATCAATGAAACTATAACTTCAAACATTATCGCAATGAAACCACATCAACCATTCATTCCAAAAAAATATGACAATTTTATACAGTTTCCAGTATTAAGGAAAGCACAGACTCATACATCACCGATCCAATATCTATTTCATAACCAGAGTGGGTCCATGGATGGCGAAAATACATACCTGTAACCATGAAAGCCTTAAAAATGTGAGCTTGGCAGAACAAATCTTCCTCTGCTTGAAAATCAAAGCTTAGCCACAACGAACACAATTGAACAATAGCCAGGGTGATGGCTAGTGAGAGGGGTATGGAGTGACGTGCAGTAAATGCACGTCACCTCCACCCTCCGGTCATTCAATTCCTCAGTACATGCCAGCCCACTAATCCATCAACTCATTTAATTAAACCATGTATCGAAACCAACATCCACAAATTTCCAAGAGCGCCACCCTATGTCACATTAACCACTGCCAACCACACTATAAAGCATATCACATAATATCCATATAACTCAATAAATCGTATAGCCACTAACCCCGTTAGTTAGGACTAACAATCATTCTTTTAATTCTACAAAATGCATAGTGCAACATCGTATATCATAGTAACATAGTTCATTGCTTGTGTATTTATTCACATTGTATTATTTTCTTTCAATTATTTGTGCATACTAACATGTATCCTTTGCAGGTGGTATAAGTAATAATTTAAGGAGTAAATGGCAAGGTAACAATGGATATCATAATCCATTTCAACATGACATTAGAGCCTATAGCCACAGAACAATCATGCATTATCCATCATTCATTTGTCACAATTAGAACCAACACATAATAGACTTTATCCATCGCCAATAAAACCAAGATTTCATCAATCATGTAGAACTCTGTAGTAGTGTTGAACAACAGTATAACATGAAATAAGAACCATATATGATCTCCCAATCAACAAGGGGGTCCCACCTACTAGTATTATATATCTTGTTAGGTTATAATTAATAGGCTTTAGCAATACTTTGCGGGTGAAATCCTCGTTGCTAATTTAATCGTCAACAACTTGTCAATTGTTGTTAGAATATAGAAGATGGTGTGCTTGTTTTACCATTGACGATACCCTCGTCACCGAACCACAGGCCGAAGCCTCCCTCCAAGCACCTTAACCTTGACCTGAGAATTCTTCCGGAAGCAAACCCTAGGCTAGATAGCCAAACAAAGAGTGGCGCATCAATCCCCAAGGATAGTGCATCACAAAAGACTGATCAGATGTTCCAAACCATAGCCAAGAGATATCCAAGCCAATACTGAAACTAGTTGTTGTTGCAGCTGCACCTGCAACCCTCCTCCAAACCTGCACACCAACTGCAACTGCAGTGCGCACCAACTGCAAAACTACAATTTTGAGATGTTGTCAAATGAGAACTGGCGCCCTATATTTATAGTAATCCTGCCAGTTTGTTGGGGGGTGACTTATCCTTCTGGGTATGTGTCTGTTCAGTATATTATTATTAATTCTGGCCGACTTATTCTCTTGGAGGCTAATAGCTTAATATAAATTATCTTCTTGAGCCGACAAGGCTTCTAGGGTTATTAGCCAATTCATTAGGGTTTCTCTTGCTTCCCGGAGTCTTCTATTCTCATCAGGTTCACATGTAGAGGTAAATACCTCCCGCAGCTACCATAATATTAACACTCCCTCCTAGCTAGAGAGGTATTTACAGGTAATGGACTTGAGCACAAAACACACCATTTACCTGGTAGCATCAATATAGTCATCTAGAATATTTCATGACTAGATCATGAGCATCACCATCACCATCAGCTGCATCATCTCTCAAAACCATACTTCATCTGAGTAGTTAGATATGATGCTAGATAAGTCACTCTCACCATGGAGTGATACAAGAGGAGTAAAGTCTCTGAACTATTTTCCGTCTGGAAAATCTCTGTTCATCATTCATCTGAATGATCATCATCTCCAATAATCTGTTGATATTCTTCAAGGCATTTAGAACAAGGATAGAACACACCTGTGTCTATTCATAGTAGTACACAACTACAATCCAGTGGTTAACTACCACATCAAGTAACACACAAGTACTTGATCAACAACGTATAGTTGCGAATGGTGAAACATATTCACCACAGTAGTCCTCATCTACTGTCATATAGTCTTCATAACAAACATCTGAGAGCATCCTGCATAGAAA
>ML804465.1:234066-247018 GCA_009831015.1 Picea engelmannii
TATATATATATATATATATATATATATATATATATATATATATATATAGTTAGTTAGTTTCAATTCATATACATTTCAAAATAAAAAAATAAAAAAAATCAATATTATTATTTATCATTATTCAGTTAATATTTGACCAAATCTACCAGGGGCCGCAGGTGCATGGGAAGTCTTCATGATCTTGAAAGAAACAGGTTAGTTTACATAAATATCTCAAATAATATCAATGATGCTTATTCATTATGGATGAATTTATGTATTGTGAAGGAAGGAGGGCTTAACCACCTAATGGTTCTACATGACTCAATGTTGGTCATAAGAGCCATGGTAACTCATGTAGAACTGGGGAGCAATGCCTTGAGTTATCTTATCTCAAGGATAAAAATATCAGTCTCCAACTTAGACAAGATATCTTTCTTCCATATAAAGAGGGAGCTCAATTGTAATGTGGTGAGTAACATCAACCCTGTACCTTAATGAATCCAAATATTTAACAAAAAATCATCCTAATTTAATGCAAGGTTGCTTCATGAGACATCAAGGGAGAATTGGTAGGTGGTCATGCACATTCACACATTATAAGGGTCTAGAGATGTGTGGTAGTATTCAATGCCACCCATGTGAGTTTGTGTTGAAATGTGGGATTTTCTTAGCAATGGAGATGATTTGAAACAACGGTTCTTTAGGGAAGAAGGAGACATACCATCTTCAGTGGCTTTGTTTTGGTTTTGCTTGAAGTGAGGTGGATCATGTTTTAAGGTGGAAAGGTGGTTTAGAGTGTGGTTTTTGTGGGTTCATCGACATTCGAAGGTGTATGAGGGTGGTGAGATTGGGTCGAGGGGAAATTTCAATACCAATACTTTCATTGGAGAATATTAGGAAACCTTAGGTTATCTGGTTGATTTTCCCTATTGCTATTTATTTTGAGGTTTATGTTTTATGTTACCAACATAATCACCTGTTTTTGTCTTTCAATGAAATTGGAATTGTAATTAGTTGTTTGTGGGTTAAGACTGAAATTGTAGTTAGTTTTGTAGGGGTTTTTGGTATGGTTCCATTATCTTTTTTGTGAAGGGTTGTGTTGTGGTATAAATTGATAATCTCAAATGGAGGGAAGCTCGGAAGATTCTTCATAGGCACGAAGAATCCAACCAAGTGAACAACAATGCCCTCCTTAGCATTTCCATGAAAATTTATGAGCTCAAACAAGTTATTCCAAATAATACAACTAATGTCATGAACCTTCTTCATATTCAAATGCAATGAATAGACACACTGGAGGCCTAATGCTCGTAGCTATGCTCCTTGGTATTTCCTCATCATATGGATTCTCTCTCTCTCGTGCTTCAAATAATCATGACTTTGTGAACTCATCTTAGCAAAATCAAAGGGATGATGAGATAAAGGGTCAGCTCTAAGACCCTATGGAAGTGGAAGAGATAGGATCCCTTCAATTTTCTGAGGGACAGGAAGCTCAAGATAGTGCTCCGCCCTAACCGGTCATGTTTTTCAAAGTTGTAATATTTTTGGGTCAATTTGTCAAGGAAGATACTAGTTGTAACACTTGGAATACTAGTTTATAGGAAGTCATAGGGTCTCTATCAGTATTACTAGAGTTATGTACAAAGGTGGATCAATCTGAATTTTTTGGTTGTATTTGCTGCCTATTTTGAAGTAGCCCTTTTTTTTAATGAAAATATATTTATGTCTTTGTTAATATATATTGCTCTCTTGAAAGGGCCAAAATCGGCAAGTTTTTAGAAAGTTACAATAACTTTCTGTTGGCACATCATACATTGTTAAAACCTATTGTATTGTATAGAAGACATATCAGGATACCACATGACAAAACTTTAGACTCAAAGTGGGATGATTTTCAGAGTTAGATCAGGTGGAAGTTTGGCCAACAAATCAAGGCTTTTAAGGCATGTCCACTTGAAACTTGCATAATTTTTTATTGGAAGATCTATTTGAGGTGATTCAAAGGGCGTGGTATATAGAAAATATGTGATAACTTTATTAAATATTATTGGGCTCACATGCAAAGAGGTGGTGTAAAAAATTATACACTCGTTAAACCCCTAGAGATCTCATCCTTGACTTATGGAGAAAGTAAGAACATAGAACCAAGTATCCAAATTATGGAATCAAGTTAGGAATTGGATGATGGGACACTGAAACATGTGATTTGGTGCATTTGCAAACAAAAATGAAAAATAATATGGATCAAAAGATAGAAAAATTATAGAGTTCTCTCAAATCCATGCTCATATAGACCCTACATGAGAGGCACCCTAAAAGTGATAATGTGACAATAAAGGTAGTATTCATGTTGAACAACCTTCCATTAATAAGAATATTACAAGAGGATTTAACTCTAATATTGGAGCTAATCATGAATGGGTTCCTAAGAGTATCCACCCTCCCAAGATTGAATTAAGGAATTTTGATGCAATAGAAGTCTTTACATGGGTGAACCAAATAAAGAAATACTTTGAATTGCATAATATTATGGATGATAAGAAAAATAATTCCTTAGCAACTTTGTACTTTGATACAATACCCTATCAATGGTATCAATGAGTAGTTAAAAGGAAGCCTCATTCTTATCATTATACATGGGGTTATATTTTTTCATGCTGAATTTTCAACTTTTATGAGATCTTGTTTATTCTAATGGTTAGAGATGCTTTTACACAACCACCAAAACAACGATGATTGCTACACAACATTTAATGTTATGTATGTATGATGGTTTTTACACCGTCGGATTTAAATTTATTTAAAACCAACGGTATAAAACCCAACATACAAAGCATTAAATTATCTTTAGCGTGTTTATTTCTTGTTGATGTTTGGACAACATCAGGAAGACATTCTTCGATATATATATATATATATATATATATATATATATATATATATATATATATATATATATAATTATTAGAGACGCATCCTTTCATGGATGGTCACCATATGTTCCTTTAGGTTCTCTATATATTTGGCACATTCATCATTGGAATAATGAATCTAATATAAAATATTATATCATATCATCTCATACAGAAAATCAACATGGTAAGGACTGGGCTTGTAGAGTAAAATTTTGGGAGTGTTAAATTTATGGGGTTGTTACAATCTCTATTTTACCTTTTACTCCTACCTAAATTATAGAAAGAATTCCATAAATTATGGTGGACAGTAATTTCTAGTAAAAATGTCTAATTACCTGAATATGAAGAATATATTGATTATTTGCTTCTACCTTAATTTATGCATGAATTATGGAGGAACAATTTAACAAAGTCAAATACTATGTGGATGAATTATAACCAAATTAATGTTAATCTTTGGGTAGTTACGGAAGGTATTCTCCAACTATTTATAAGAAATAAAATTTAATTTAATTTTAAATTTAAATTTAATTTTCAAAGAGATGTGTCCCTTTGGATCAAATTAATATTACTATAAAAAGACACTTGAAATACACAACAATAGACACACTTATTTTTTCTCTCTCACATGTGGGAAGTGATCTAAGGAAGAGACCTAAGTTTCTAAGTAGTTGAAATTTTGTGAGTGTAATTACTTAGTGATGTTCTAGAGTTTACTAAAGTAATATCGTATATCATTGGAAGTAATTACCACTTGTGGAAAAGTGTGCTTGTCTAATTTAACACTAGAAAACCAACATGGTTAGTGGTATGCCATGAGTATATGATGGATGTGTGTTGGTCATAGTAGAAAACGAATCATTTGCAGGGTCATTGTATATAGTTGTGCACATCCATATAATGAAGAAGAGGAGGTCAACACATGCAGAGGGAGAAAACGAATATGAATACTATATAGCATGAGAGGGAGCATGCACTCATAGTGTGATTGATCTAAGAGAGAGTCAGTTGCTTAGAGACTTTCATTCAAAAATGATTCCTCTTCAAATTCAGATTCAGATGGGAGAGACATCCTCCAGGACTAACATATAGGAGGCTAGACCTTGAGGAGATATGAGACCTCCTGGAGAGGATTTCCTTGTTTCAGTGAAGGAAGCCAGTCAGAAGGACTGGGATGTGGACCTTTAACCTTGATTATGATACATGTACATTGGTTGACAACAAAACATTTGTTGATATACCTACGTGGTATGACTAGATATGGATTGAGATATGCGTTGATATACCTACGTGGTATGACTAGATATGGATTGAGATATGCCTTAGATGGAGATGTGACGTTGTAGAGTTATACATACTCTGATTGGGTAGAGAGTGCAGTGGATCAGAAGAGTACTTCTAGATGTTGTTTCAATATGGGATCACTGTGATCTCATGGTTGAGCAGGGAGAAAACATTAGTGGCGCTCAATACAATGGAGGTAAAGTATATAGCAACTAGTATTGTATGTCGTGAAGCAACGTGGCTTCAGAAGTTTATTGCATGACTTCATCCAAGACATGATGTAAAAGGGAGTTGTGAAGCTCCAGTACACATCCACATATGAGTAGCATCAGGAAGACATTCTCCCAAAGTGGTCATGTTGATTTGACTAAGGATAATGATACATTCACTCACAGGATTAGTCATGTTGATTTGGCTAGTGGTGAATGGCCCAGGCGTAGTCTTTCTCTTTAATCATGCTTATTTGAAAATGAGTGGAAATTTCTCGAAGTGTTGATGTTTCTCCAGGTGGTTACATCGAGAATACATTCTCCTAGAGCGGTCATGTTGATTTAACTGAGGAGAATGATACATTCACTCAAACGATTAGCCATGCTGATTTGGCTAGTGGTGAATGGCCCAAGGCGTTGATGTTCTCCAGCTATTAGCATTCAGCAGACATCCTCCCAGAGTGGTCATGCTGACTTGGCTGAGGATGATGATACATTCACTCACAGTATTAGCCATGCTGACTTGGCTAGTGATGAATGGCTCATGCACAGTCTTAGAGACTCGAGGTGTTATCACATGCCTACTCCAGGTTGGAGAAATCTATACTAACTATAAGTACATGTGAGGAGAATTATACATCAACAAGGTTCATGTCGAAGATGATTACATCAACAAAGGCTCATTGACAAGTGTAAGAGGGAGTTGGCCTCAGAGTTTGAAATCAAGAATCTTGGTGTGATGCAAATTGTCTCCCTAGCTAAGAAGGAGTGTTGAAGTTAGAAGCATCAAGCAAAAATTCTCTAGAGTGGTCTTGTTGATTTGACTGAGAAGAATGGCTCAAGCGCAATCTTAGAGACTCGAGGTGCTTCCCCAGATTCAGTATCGGGTATAAATTATCCTAGAATGACCATGTTGACTTGGTTGAGGAGAATGGTCTAGGATGTTGATCTTCTCCAGCTATTAACATCGGACAGACATCCTCCTAGAGTGGCCATGCTGACTTGGCTGAGGAGGATGATACATTCGCTCATAGTATTATCTATGATGACTTGGCTAGTGATGAATGGTCCAGGCGTAGTCTTCAATGGATAGAAGACTTAAGGTGCTAGAGCTGCAGAATATATCCCTCGTCGAGAGGGAGTGTTGATGTTTGGACAACATCGGGAAGTCATTCTCTCAGATTAATAATTAATAATATAATCATTAATTATTAATAATATTATCAATAATAATAATAAATAGTTATTATAATTATTACAGACGCATCCTTTCATGAATGGTCACCATATATGCCATTAAGTTCTCTATATATTTGACACATTCATTATTTTAATAATGAATCTCATATACAATATTATATCATATCATCTCATATAGAAAATCAACATTTCTCATCCCAAAATAACCATTACTCTTTTCACACTATTTATTACAACATCCAAATCTTTTATTATTTTATTTAATTACAAGGCAACCAGAGTTAACCTACTTTGCAACTCCTTTATTTTCAAGTTATGGAAATCCATCATTTAGCAAGAATAAAATATTTAGCAAGTCACTCCTTAAAGTGATTGAAAACTACTTTTCAACTCCTTTATTTTCAAGTTATGGAAATCCATCATTTAATAAGAATAAAATATTTAGCAAGTCACTCCTTAAAGTGATTGAAAATTATTTGTTCAATTTCAAAATACTTTTTATAATACAACCTTCTTAAATTTTTAATTCAACCTTTCTTAAGATTTGAGATACCACAAATTGGATAATATATCAACTATGAAAAATAGTTATAATAAATTTATTATCTAAAATTTTATTTTAAAAAATATATATTAATTTTAATTATAAAAAAAATATGATTGAATTTTGAAATGTTAATATAAAATAAATTGATTTCAAGCTAAGAGTTTTAGCTCAATTGATCATTTTTATTTTTATTATTATATATATATATATATATATATATATATATATATATATATATATATATATATATAAAACAATTGAATATATGTAAGTCATCATAAAGATATTCATGCGTTTTACAAACACTATGTAAAAAAAAGTTGTTTTTGAAATGGAGGTTCGGTTCGGTCCAAGAGAGAAACACATTACTTGAGTCTACAAGGAAATGGTTAGAGATTATGTTGGATGATGTTGCTAGCTTTATTGATGGTATGATTATGTCGTTTTAGATCAAAACTGGTGATGGGTCCTAATAAATAAGTTAATATTAAATATTCCATTAAAATAAGGATTAGGTATTACTTGATAAAAGAGGTGTTGGTATATAATCTTAGTATTGAATATTATTAATTAAAATTGATATCCACTTGAGATGATCTAGGTGGTTATTAAGGGATATCTTAGAAATGGTTTCAATATTGGTAGTTTTTGAGTCATGATTTTTTAACGCAATTTTATGAGTCTTTCTGTGCATTTTTGTTGAGTTTTACATCAAAATTTCGTTTAACTAGCTCAATTTGCTAATTTTCTTTTCAACAATCTAAAGAAGACTCAAAACATAGCCTCATGTGAACATTTTTGTTGCTAAAAATATTTCCCCATTTTTTAAGACAACTCAAATTTGTCCACTCGATGTTTCCACTTAACCCTAACTTCATGTCAGGGTTAAGGTTCTTGCATATTGGAGTTTTTTCCTCTTAGGGATTTTGGCATTATTATAAAATGTAGTTTCCACCTCTTGTTATTGGCCTTTTGCGAATGAATATAGGGATCACCTCTCTTCTGACAGATAACTTACCATCATTATAGTAGTGATGTGTATAACTATTACATTGCATTGTTTTTCACCATTTGATTCATTAATAAAAATGGTTTTCATTCTAATACTATACTTTCAATATTGTTTCTTGTGATCTCTTACAGGTAGTTTAGATAGTGAACCTAGGTGGTTTACATAATGAACCTACAACATAGAACATGCATTCATGCGATATTAAAAGAACATCCTTAATTTCACTACATATTAAAGAATACCTCTCAAAATCCTTTTTCTTGAACCTCTCTCCGAATATATCCTTGTAATAAAATGACCCCCTATTTTTGTTGGATATCTTAGGTGTCCATGTTTTTCGTGACGTTTTTAATGCCCCTTTTCATTTCTACTACTAGCACGGTGACATAACACAACTCTTACAAGCCTTGGATGATGATTATGCAAATAGATGCACTACCCTTTTTTCCTCCTTTTTCTTCCTTATTTTATTTAACCAATGATTTGATTAGAGAGTTATGGAGATTCTAATAACATCAATTGCTTTGTATCAATAAATGAGATCAAAAGGGTCCAAGTTACCCAAATCATGTATCCTCTTTCTCTTTTCCAAAGGAGTACCCAAGTAAAGAGATTAGTAGTACAAATGTTGGCTTTTGAGTCAATAATATATCAATGTTTACATCACACTCCTTAATGGATGGAGAAAAATCATTTCTAGAAGATACAAGTGCATATTCCTATAACCCTTTATTTGTTTGATGTCTCGATCAAATCCATGATTTTTAATGGAAATTTTGGTTAAATCCTTGATTTCATAGGGTCCTATATTGATGGAAGAATACATGCAACAAGTTGACATAGGAAACTTGAGGAATATGTCAAGCACATGTTGCAAATGAGGAGAGAAAATACATCATTGTGGCCCTTGGACCTTGACGGTGATGATTAATCTACCTAATTTAAAAATTCCTCCATTCCTCAATAATTAATTCTAAACTCCTCCCATATCAACTATATATTAAGTACTATATTGTTTTAATTTTTACAATTTTAAATACTTTAATATAAACTCACATGATATAATATTGTTTAATTAATAAATCCACCATATAATTTCTATACTTTTTACTTTATTGTGTTTTTCATTTTATTCTTAACCCAACCCTGAAAAAAACTTAAAAATTATAACCCTTTCTAATTTACAGAAAAAAATACAATAAAAATAAATATAAATGAAAGAATAAAAATAAATATAAATGAAAGATTCAACATGATCGTCCATTACATGTTAAAGCTCGTGTAAAACTTAAATGTCGAAACGCCCTCTTGTAAACTTACAAAAAGAAATACAACAAGAATCAACATGACATCCATCTCATGTTCGTATAGAATATATTATGAGTTCATTCATTCTTACCAGAAGTAGCATACATTATACAAAGTACTTGGTTTCAACAATTACAATATGAACATAATACAATTCCAATAAAAAGGAAATTATAAACTTACTCTGGTTTCGACAATTACAATATGAATATAATTCAATTACAAGAAAAACGAAATTATAACTTATACTTGGTTTGGACAATACAGTATGAACATAATTTAATTACGATCAAAATGAAATTATAACTTACATCAGTGAATTGTAAACTGTAAAATAGACCTTGCTCGTTTGCTTACTCATTGTGAGCTTTGAGAGCCAATGATGAACTGTTAGAAACTTCTTACATAAAATAAAACGTAAAAAGGAATGACCAGGATTTCCAGCAAATTGGAATAAGTAGAATAGTTTACTTGAAATCGAGTTTCAAAATATGGACAAAGTTTTCTAGTCATGTTTTTAGTTACAGAGCTATATACAATAGAATAGATTATTGTGAGAGATCTTACACAGCTATTTACAATATATTAGAATGTTGAACTGCTACTAGTACTTGTACCAGCCTTGTTGTCACCTGTACTTGAATCGTCCAGTAATCTTTGATATGATACTTGATTGGAATTTGACTTCTGATTAGCTTCAATAAAAGTGTCTCGAATGATTTGCAATGTGCCCACAATGTCCATCATATTTGGTCTTTTTTGAGGAGATTGTTGTGTGCATAACAAACCCACTCTTATGAGTTGACTGAGGCACACCAACCTCTTATCTTCTTCGGTACTACTTGTGCTACTACTTTTCAATAGATCTCTATCTACCACTTCCTCTAGTCTATTTGGAAAACAATTACTCACCCATAATTTCAAATCCATTCCTTCTACAAACATGTTATGGGTGGGTTTCTTTCTTGTGAGCATTTCCAATAGCACTATTCCATAGCTATAAACATCACCTTTTGTTGTGACCCTCCCTCTTAGTCCATATTCTGCATTTTCACAGCATCAATTAAGTTTTATTATTCACAATTTTCAATAAAAATATATAACTAAAGGTAAAGTTTAACATGCCATCTAGTTCAAATTATACCTGGAGGAATGTAGCCCACTGATCCTTTGAGTGCATATGTAGAAATGAGAGCCGACTCCTCTGAATTTGCAAAACATATGGTAGCAATTCCAAAGTCTATTAAATACGCTGTGAGATCTTCCCCAAGAAGCACATTGTTGGGTTTTAGATCACAATGAATCACTTGCATGAAACAATGATGATGGAGATATGCCATACCATTTGCAATGTCTATTGCTATATTCAACCTTTGAATCAAATTCAAAGCACTTGAATCTTCTTCACCATTGGGATACAACCACTTTTCTAAGCTTCCATTTGCCATGAATGGAAATATTAAAGCTTTGAAGTCCATGTTTGAATAAGAGGTTATGATTTTAATCAAATTTCGGTGTCGAACTCTACTCAAAACATTGCACTCTCTGACAAAACTCTTCTTTGCCCCTTCATTTTCCAAATTGAGAAGCTTGACTGCGACAATTGTGCCATCATTCATAACACCTTTGTACACTTTTCCAAAACTACCAACTCCTAGCAAGTTGGAATCACTAAATTCATCTGTTGCAGTGACAAGCTCCCCATATGAAATTCTTTGGTGACCCACTTTTAAGGACCTTGCAGCCACTAGTCTCCTATGATTTCGTCTCCACAAGATACCCAAAAACAAACACAATAGAGCAATAATTGTAACTGCTCCAACAGATATGATAATTATTTCCAAATGAAAATGACTTTTATGTTCACTAGCAGAGCAGGATGGCAGACCTACCCAACTTCCACACAAACCAACATTTCCCATAAATGCAGTGGCAGAAAGCCTTTTAAAAATTCCATCTTTTGGGACTTCCCCTGATAACATGTTGAAAGAAAAATTCAAGAGGTAGAGCATTTTGAGTTTTTCCAATGACATGGGTATTTCACCTGACAATTTGTTGGAAGAGAAATCCACATACTCAAGATTTTGAAGCTCACTGATTGAACCTGGTATTGGACCTTCAAGTGCGTTGAAAGAAAGATTCAGGTATTGTAGTACTTTGCAGCTTCCCAAAGCAATTGGAATGTCACAACTTCCCAATGTACTTGGAATGTTACCAATTAGTCGATTTGCAGAAATATCTATAGCTTGAACTTTAGTCATCTTACTTATCTCCAAAGGTATGGAACCTTGTAATAAATTATTTGAAAGACCAAAAAAGAAAACTAAATTTGCAAGACCTGCAACCTCTGGAGGTATGTGCCCACTGAGCCTGTTGTATGATAGGTCCAGCCATTCCAAGATCACACATTTCCCTAGATTTGCAGGTATATTACCTGATAACTGATTATATTGAAGATGTAGTTGTCTAAGCTGTTGGAGGCCAGCGAGAGAGTCAGGGATTCTTCCTGAGAGATTATTCCTTCCCAGTTGTAGGAGCCCTATGCTTTTGAGTTGCCCGATTTCCGTCGGGATGTTTCCCTGTAAATTGTTAACTGACAGAAACAACCTTTGCAACTTTTGAAGCATAAACAATGAAGAAGGGATTGTACCTGAAAAATAATTCTCCGCTAATCCAAGGTATGTTAAATTAGTTAGGTTTCCAATCTCTTGAGGTATTTCTCCTCGTAATCCATTGCGGTCCAAGTGTATGGCGTCCATTTTTTTAGAGAGCTGGCCAATAGAAAAGGACAAACGTCCCGTGAGATGATTAGAGTACAAGTCTAGTACTTGTAGGGAGGAACAGTTAATTAGAGCAGTCAGTATGGGCAAGCTCGTGGTGCTGCTGCTAATCAGTTGATTATTGCCTAAGTAAAGGCGCTCGAGCCGCGTCAACTTACCCAACTCCATGGGCACTACCCCGCTGAGCTGGTTTCTCCCTAATTCGATCAGTCGAAGCTTCGTACAATTGAAGAGGGAAGAAGGAATGCTACCACTCAACTGATTACCATATAGATATAATTCTGTCAACCGGGTGTGCCTCGTACACAATTCCGATGGAATGTGTCCAGTCAAATGGTTGTCACTTAAAGTCAAATTTTGGAGATTTGTGCAGTTTGAAAAGGAAGAAGGAATTTGCCCTGTCAGATTGTTATTAGAAAAATCGATGCGGCGGAGAAGACTTAGCATACTCAATTCCGATGGAAGGCGCCCATGAAGGTTGTTAATTTTCAAATATATGTAGACCAAAGAGGACATGTTTCCCAAGCAGGTGGGAATTGTACCCGACAAATTGTTATCGTCTAAGTTATAGTATTGTAAGTTGGAGAGAACACACAGTTCTGAGGGAATGTTTCCTGTCAGATTGTTAGAGGGCAGATACAAGCTCGTTAAACTACGACACCCACTCAGAGTGGGTGGAATGGAACCTTGGAGTTGATTCGTATTGAGAAGAAGCGTCTGTAAGCGAAAGAGATTTCCCAATTGATAGGGAATGTGACCATGAAAACCGTTATTGCGAAGGTCAAGTACTATCAAAAACGAGAGATTGCCAAGAAGGGGAGAGATTGTACCTTCTAATCCCATGCTCGAAACATTTAGGGACACTACTCTGTGCCCAGGCACACTGCATATGATACCTGTCCACTCGCAGACTGAAACATCTGGTATCCAGTTAGTAGGTAATGACTGGGAGGGATCATAATCTGTGATTGCAGACATGAATCCCAGCACAGCCTCTTGATCGGAAGCATTGCTGAGATGAGCTTTAGAAGGATTAGATAATTGAACTGTGGAAAACACAAGGGGAATGACAAGAAGAAACAAATAAACGAGTAATAGAAGCATTTTCACAGTACAAACTAAAAGAGAAGGAATGTAACAGATCTCCATCACCTCCTGCAAGAGACTAGGTTTTGCAAGCAGCACGAAGAGTCAGAAAACTATGTTGGTTGGAGTTTCTTGATATCTCTCGACGCGAAGAACTCCAGTGTGAGGCGATATTGAGCGTCCTATTCAACAACAGTTGTATGACACACAGTTCAGTACGACCTCCTTCACGATAAGGAATTCAGACTTGATAAAGCAGATTTCACTGTGACTGCAGTCTTTCGTCACAGTTGAAGTGATCGGCCACTTTGAGTCCAAGTCCATAATCAAACAACCATCCAATTGCGTGCACGGACTGATTACCGTCCATTCAAATTAAACATCAACATAAATTGTCTACAGGGTATGTTATGTCGTTTCAACGGGGAAAAAAATGGGAAAAACTTCAAATTACATATCAAAGTGTAATGATTGACAATATTTAAAATGAAAATGCATGACAACCATACGATCTATGAGATTTTTTTTAAATATATAAACTTTATATAAAGGTGTACATCACGGACAAGAATTGAAATTCATAAGAAACTTTATGGAAAGTTGTAGATTCGTATAATAATTGAGATGAT
>ML804465.1:247118-262574 GCA_009831015.1 Picea engelmannii
ATATATATATATATATATATATATATATATATATATATATATATATATATATATATATAATTATTAGAGACGCATCCTTTCATGGATGGTCACCATATGTTCCTTTAGGTTCTCTATATATTTGGCACATTCATCATTGGAATAATGAATCTAATATAAAATATTATATCATATCATCTCATACAGAAAATCAACATGGTAAGGACTGGGCTTGTAGAGTAAAATTTTGGGAGTGTTAAATTTATGGGGTTGTTACAATCTCTATTTTACCTTTTACTCCTACCTAAATTATAGAAAGAATTCCATAAATTATGGTGGACAGTAATTTCTAGTAAAAATGTCTAATTACCTGAATATGAAGAATATATTGATTATTTGCTTCTACCTTAATTTATGCATGAATTATGGAGGAACAATTTAACAAAGTCAAATACTATGTGGATGAATTATAACCAAATTAATGTTAATCTTTGGGTAGTTACGGAAGGTATTCTCCAACTATTTATAAGAAATAAAATTTAATTTAATTTTAAATTTAAATTTAATTTTCAAAGAGATGTGTCCCTTTGGATCAAATTAATATTACTATAAAAAGACACTTGAAATACACAACAATAGACACACTTATTTTTTCTCTCTCACATGTGGGAAGTGATCTAAGGAAGAGACCTAAGTTTCTAAGTAGTTGAAATTTTGTGAGTGTAATTACTTAGTGATGTTCTAGAGTTTACTAAAGTAATATCGTATATCATTGGAAGTAATTACCACTTGTGGAAAAGTGTGCTTGTCTAATTTAACACTAGAAAACCAACATGGTTAGTGGTATGCCATGAGTATATGATGGATGTGTGTTGGTCATAGTAGAAAACGAATCATTTGCAGGGTCATTGTATATAGTTGTGCACATCCATATAATGAAGAAGAGGAGGTCAACACATGCAGAGGGAGAAAACGAATATGAATACTATATAGCATGAGAGGGAGCATGCACTCATAGTGTGATTGATCTAAGAGAGAGTCAGTTGCTTAGAGACTTTCATTCAAAAATGATTCCTCTTCAAATTCAGATTCAGATGGGAGAGACATCCTCCAGGACTAACATATAGGAGGCTAGACCTTGAGGAGATATGAGACCTCCTGGAGAGGATTTCCTTGTTTCAGTGAAGGAAGCCAGTCAGAAGGACTGGGATGTGGACCTTTAACCTTGATTATGATACATGTACATTGGTTGACAACAAAACATTTGTTGATATACCTACGTGGTATGACTAGATATGGATTGAGATATGCGTTGATATACCTACGTGGTATGACTAGATATGGATTGAGATATGCCTTAGATGGAGATGTGACGTTGTAGAGTTATACATACTCTGATTGGGTAGAGAGTGCAGTGGATCAGAAGAGTACTTCTAGATGTTGTTTCAATATGGGATCACTGTGATCTCATGGTTGAGCAGGGAGAAAACATTAGTGGCGCTCAATACAATGGAGGTAAAGTATATAGCAACTAGTATTGTATGTCGTGAAGCAACGTGGCTTCAGAAGTTTATTGCATGACTTCATCCAAGACATGATGTAAAAGGGAGTTGTGAAGCTCCAGTACACATCCACATATGAGTAGCATCAGGAAGACATTCTCCCAAAGTGGTCATGTTGATTTGACTAAGGATAATGATACATTCACTCACAGGATTAGTCATGTTGATTTGGCTAGTGGTGAATGGCCCAGGCGTAGTCTTTCTCTTTAATCATGCTTATTTGAAAATGAGTGGAAATTTCTCGAAGTGTTGATGTTTCTCCAGGTGGTTACATCGAGAATACATTCTCCTAGAGCGGTCATGTTGATTTAACTGAGGAGAATGATACATTCACTCAAACGATTAGCCATGCTGATTTGGCTAGTGGTGAATGGCCCAAGGCGTTGATGTTCTCCAGCTATTAGCATTCAGCAGACATCCTCCCAGAGTGGTCATGCTGACTTGGCTGAGGATGATGATACATTCACTCACAGTATTAGCCATGCTGACTTGGCTAGTGATGAATGGCTCATGCACAGTCTTAGAGACTCGAGGTGTTATCACATGCCTACTCCAGGTTGGAGAAATCTATACTAACTATAAGTACATGTGAGGAGAATTATACATCAACAAGGTTCATGTCGAAGATGATTACATCAACAAAGGCTCATTGACAAGTGTAAGAGGGAGTTGGCCTCAGAGTTTGAAATCAAGAATCTTGGTGTGATGCAAATTGTCTCCCTAGCTAAGAAGGAGTGTTGAAGTTAGAAGCATCAAGCAAAAATTCTCTAGAGTGGTCTTGTTGATTTGACTGAGAAGAATGGCTCAAGCGCAATCTTAGAGACTCGAGGTGCTTCCCCAGATTCAGTATCGGGTATAAATTATCCTAGAATGACCATGTTGACTTGGTTGAGGAGAATGGTCTAGGATGTTGATCTTCTCCAGCTATTAACATCGGACAGACATCCTCCTAGAGTGGCCATGCTGACTTGGCTGAGGAGGATGATACATTCGCTCATAGTATTATCTATGATGACTTGGCTAGTGATGAATGGTCCAGGCGTAGTCTTCAATGGATAGAAGACTTAAGGTGCTAGAGCTGCAGAATATATCCCTCGTCGAGAGGGAGTGTTGATGTTTGGACAACATCGGGAAGTCATTCTCTCAGATTAATAATTAATAATATAATCATTAATTATTAATAATATTATCAATAATAATAATAAATAGTTATTATAATTATTACAGACGCATCCTTTCATGAATGGTCACCATATATGCCATTAAGTTCTCTATATATTTGACACATTCATTATTTTAATAATGAATCTCATATACAATATTATATCATATCATCTCATATAGAAAATCAACATTTCTCATCCCAAAATAACCATTACTCTTTTCACACTATTTATTACAACATCCAAATCTTTTATTATTTTATTTAATTACAAGGCAACCAGAGTTAACCTACTTTGCAACTCCTTTATTTTCAAGTTATGGAAATCCATCATTTAGCAAGAATAAAATATTTAGCAAGTCACTCCTTAAAGTGATTGAAAACTACTTTTCAACTCCTTTATTTTCAAGTTATGGAAATCCATCATTTAATAAGAATAAAATATTTAGCAAGTCACTCCTTAAAGTGATTGAAAATTATTTGTTCAATTTCAAAATACTTTTTATAATACAACCTTCTTAAATTTTTAATTCAACCTTTCTTAAGATTTGAGATACCACAAATTGGATAATATATCAACTATGAAAAATAGTTATAATAAATTTATTATCTAAAATTTTATTTTAAAAAATATATATTAATTTTAATTATAAAAAAAATATGATTGAATTTTGAAATGTTAATATAAAATAAATTGATTTCAAGCTAAGAGTTTTAGCTCAATTGATCATTTTTATTTTTATTATTATATATATATATATATATATATATATATATATATATATATATATATATATATATAAAACAATTGAATATATGTAAGTCATCATAAAGATATTCATGCGTTTTACAAACACTATGTAAAAAAAAGTTGTTTTTGAAATGGAGGTTCGGTTCGGTCCAAGAGAGAAACACATTACTTGAGTCTACAAGGAAATGGTTAGAGATTATGTTGGATGATGTTGCTAGCTTTATTGATGGTATGATTATGTCGTTTTAGATCAAAACTGGTGATGGGTCCTAATAAATAAGTTAATATTAAATATTCCATTAAAATAAGGATTAGGTATTACTTGATAAAAGAGGTGTTGGTATATAATCTTAGTATTGAATATTATTAATTAAAATTGATATCCACTTGAGATGATCTAGGTGGTTATTAAGGGATATCTTAGAAATGGTTTCAATATTGGTAGTTTTTGAGTCATGATTTTTTAACGCAATTTTATGAGTCTTTCTGTGCATTTTTGTTGAGTTTTACATCAAAATTTCGTTTAACTAGCTCAATTTGCTAATTTTCTTTTCAACAATCTAAAGAAGACTCAAAACATAGCCTCATGTGAACATTTTTGTTGCTAAAAATATTTCCCCATTTTTTAAGACAACTCAAATTTGTCCACTCGATGTTTCCACTTAACCCTAACTTCATGTCAGGGTTAAGGTTCTTGCATATTGGAGTTTTTTCCTCTTAGGGATTTTGGCATTATTATAAAATGTAGTTTCCACCTCTTGTTATTGGCCTTTTGCGAATGAA
The DNA here is from genome assembly GCA_009831015.1 of Picea engelmannii. Taxonomy (NCBI): domain Eukaryota; kingdom Viridiplantae; phylum Streptophyta; class Pinopsida; order Pinales; family Pinaceae; genus Picea; species Picea engelmannii. The sequence goes on from ML804465.1 coordinate 251,356, forward strand.
TATAGGGATCACCTCTCTTCTGACAGATAACTTACCATCATTATAGTAGTGATGTGTATAACTATTACATTGCATTGTTTTTCACCATTTGATTCATTAATAAAAATGGTTTTCATTCTAATACTATACTTTCAATATTGTTTCTTGTGATCTCTTACAGGTAGTTTAGATAGTGAACCTAGGTGGTTTACATAATGAACCTACAACATAGAACATGCATTCATGCGATATTAAAAGAACATCCTTAATTTCACTACATATTAAAGAATACCTCTCAAAATCCTTTTTCTTGAACCTCTCTCCGAATATATCCTTGTAATAAAATGACCCCCTATTTTTGTTGGATATCTTAGGTGTCCATGTTTTTCGTGACGTTTTTAATGCCCCTTTTCATTTCTACTACTAGCACGGTGACATAACACAACTCTTACAAGCCTTGGATGATGATTATGCAAATAGATGCACTACCCTTTTTTCCTCCTTTTTCTTCCTTATTTTATTTAACCAATGATTTGATTAGAGAGTTATGGAGATTCTAATAACATCAATTGCTTTGTATCAATAAATGAGATCAAAAGGGTCCAAGTTACCCAAATCATGTATCCTCTTTCTCTTTTCCAAAGGAGTACCCAAGTAAAGAGATTAGTAGTACAAATGTTGGCTTTTGAGTCAATAATATATCAATGTTTACATCACACTCCTTAATGGATGGAGAAAAATCATTTCTAGAAGATACAAGTGCATATTCCTATAACCCTTTATTTGTTTGATGTCTCGATCAAATCCATGATTTTTAATGGAAATTTTGGTTAAATCCTTGATTTCATAGGGTCCTATATTGATGGAAGAATACATGCAACAAGTTGACATAGGAAACTTGAGGAATATGTCAAGCACATGTTGCAAATGAGGAGAGAAAATACATCATTGTGGCCCTTGGACCTTGACGGTGATGATTAATCTACCTAATTTAAAAATTCCTCCATTCCTCAATAATTAATTCTAAACTCCTCCCATATCAACTATATATTAAGTACTATATTGTTTTAATTTTTACAATTTTAAATACTTTAATATAAACTCACATGATATAATATTGTTTAATTAATAAATCCACCATATAATTTCTATACTTTTTACTTTATTGTGTTTTTCATTTTATTCTTAACCCAACCCTGAAAAAAACTTAAAAATTATAACCCTTTCTAATTTACAGAAAAAAATACAATAAAAATAAATATAAATGAAAGAATAAAAATAAATATAAATGAAAGATTCAACATGATCGTCCATTACATGTTAAAGCTCGTGTAAAACTTAAATGTCGAAACGCCCTCTTGTAAACTTACAAAAAGAAATACAACAAGAATCAACATGACATCCATCTCATGTTCGTATAGAATATATTATGAGTTCATTCATTCTTACCAGAAGTAGCATACATTATACAAAGTACTTGGTTTCAACAATTACAATATGAACATAATACAATTCCAATAAAAAGGAAATTATAAACTTACTCTGGTTTCGACAATTACAATATGAATATAATTCAATTACAAGAAAAACGAAATTATAACTTATACTTGGTTTGGACAATACAGTATGAACATAATTTAATTACGATCAAAATGAAATTATAACTTACATCAGTGAATTGTAAACTGTAAAATAGACCTTGCTCGTTTGCTTACTCATTGTGAGCTTTGAGAGCCAATGATGAACTGTTAGAAACTTCTTACATAAAATAAAACGTAAAAAGGAATGACCAGGATTTCCAGCAAATTGGAATAAGTAGAATAGTTTACTTGAAATCGAGTTTCAAAATATGGACAAAGTTTTCTAGTCATGTTTTTAGTTACAGAGCTATATACAATAGAATAGATTATTGTGAGAGATCTTACACAGCTATTTACAATATATTAGAATGTTGAACTGCTACTAGTACTTGTACCAGCCTTGTTGTCACCTGTACTTGAATCGTCCAGTAATCTTTGATATGATACTTGATTGGAATTTGACTTCTGATTAGCTTCAATAAAAGTGTCTCGAATGATTTGCAATGTGCCCACAATGTCCATCATATTTGGTCTTTTTTGAGGAGATTGTTGTGTGCATAACAAACCCACTCTTATGAGTTGACTGAGGCACACCAACCTCTTATCTTCTTCGGTACTACTTGTGCTACTACTTTTCAATAGATCTCTATCTACCACTTCCTCTAGTCTATTTGGAAAACAATTACTCACCCATAATTTCAAATCCATTCCTTCTACAAACATGTTATGGGTGGGTTTCTTTCTTGTGAGCATTTCCAATAGCACTATTCCATAGCTATAAACATCACCTTTTGTTGTGACCCTCCCTCTTAGTCCATATTCTGCATTTTCACAGCATCAATTAAGTTTTATTATTCACAATTTTCAATAAAAATATATAACTAAAGGTAAAGTTTAACATGCCATCTAGTTCAAATTATACCTGGAGGAATGTAGCCCACTGATCCTTTGAGTGCATATGTAGAAATGAGAGCCGACTCCTCTGAATTTGCAAAACATATGGTAGCAATTCCAAAGTCTATTAAATACGCTGTGAGATCTTCCCCAAGAAGCACATTGTTGGGTTTTAGATCACAATGAATCACTTGCATGAAACAATGATGATGGAGATATGCCATACCATTTGCAATGTCTATTGCTATATTCAACCTTTGAATCAAATTCAAAGCACTTGAATCTTCTTCACCATTGGGATACAACCACTTTTCTAAGCTTCCATTTGCCATGAATGGAAATATTAAAGCTTTGAAGTCCATGTTTGAATAAGAGGTTATGATTTTAATCAAATTTCGGTGTCGAACTCTACTCAAAACATTGCACTCTCTGACAAAACTCTTCTTTGCCCCTTCATTTTCCAAATTGAGAAGCTTGACTGCGACAATTGTGCCATCATTCATAACACCTTTGTACACTTTTCCAAAACTACCAACTCCTAGCAAGTTGGAATCACTAAATTCATCTGTTGCAGTGACAAGCTCCCCATATGAAATTCTTTGGTGACCCACTTTTAAGGACCTTGCAGCCACTAGTCTCCTATGATTTCGTCTCCACAAGATACCCAAAAACAAACACAATAGAGCAATAATTGTAACTGCTCCAACAGATATGATAATTATTTCCAAATGAAAATGACTTTTATGTTCACTAGCAGAGCAGGATGGCAGACCTACCCAACTTCCACACAAACCAACATTTCCCATAAATGCAGTGGCAGAAAGCCTTTTAAAAATTCCATCTTTTGGGACTTCCCCTGATAACATGTTGAAAGAAAAATTCAAGAGGTAGAGCATTTTGAGTTTTTCCAATGACATGGGTATTTCACCTGACAATTTGTTGGAAGAGAAATCCACATACTCAAGATTTTGAAGCTCACTGATTGAACCTGGTATTGGACCTTCAAGTGCGTTGAAAGAAAGATTCAGGTATTGTAGTACTTTGCAGCTTCCCAAAGCAATTGGAATGTCACAACTTCCCAATGTACTTGGAATGTTACCAATTAGTCGATTTGCAGAAATATCTATAGCTTGAACTTTAGTCATCTTACTTATCTCCAAAGGTATGGAACCTTGTAATAAATTATTTGAAAGACCAAAAAAGAAAACTAAATTTGCAAGACCTGCAACCTCTGGAGGTATGTGCCCACTGAGCCTGTTGTATGATAGGTCCAGCCATTCCAAGATCACACATTTCCCTAGATTTGCAGGTATATTACCTGATAACTGATTATATTGAAGATGTAGTTGTCTAAGCTGTTGGAGGCCAGCGAGAGAGTCAGGGATTCTTCCTGAGAGATTATTCCTTCCCAGTTGTAGGAGCCCTATGCTTTTGAGTTGCCCGATTTCCGTCGGGATGTTTCCCTGTAAATTGTTAACTGACAGAAACAACCTTTGCAACTTTTGAAGCATAAACAATGAAGAAGGGATTGTACCTGAAAAATAATTCTCCGCTAATCCAAGGTATGTTAAATTAGTTAGGTTTCCAATCTCTTGAGGTATTTCTCCTCGTAATCCATTGCGGTCCAAGTGTATGGCGTCCATTTTTTTAGAGAGCTGGCCAATAGAAAAGGACAAACGTCCCGTGAGATGATTAGAGTACAAGTCTAGTACTTGTAGGGAGGAACAGTTAATTAGAGCAGTCAGTATGGGCAAGCTCGTGGTGCTGCTGCTAATCAGTTGATTATTGCCTAAGTAAAGGCGCTCGAGCCGCGTCAACTTACCCAACTCCATGGGCACTACCCCGCTGAGCTGGTTTCTCCCTAATTCGATCAGTCGAAGCTTCGTACAATTGAAGAGGGAAGAAGGAATGCTACCACTCAACTGATTACCATATAGATATAATTCTGTCAACCGGGTGTGCCTCGTACACAATTCCGATGGAATGTGTCCAGTCAAATGGTTGTCACTTAAAGTCAAATTTTGGAGATTTGTGCAGTTTGAAAAGGAAGAAGGAATTTGCCCTGTCAGATTGTTATTAGAAAAATCGATGCGGCGGAGAAGACTTAGCATACTCAATTCCGATGGAAGGCGCCCATGAAGGTTGTTAATTTTCAAATATATGTAGACCAAAGAGGACATGTTTCCCAAGCAGGTGGGAATTGTACCCGACAAATTGTTATCGTCTAAGTTATAGTATTGTAAGTTGGAGAGAACACACAGTTCTGAGGGAATGTTTCCTGTCAGATTGTTAGAGGGCAGATACAAGCTCGTTAAACTACGACACCCACTCAGAGTGGGTGGAATGGAACCTTGGAGTTGATTCGTATTGAGAAGAAGCGTCTGTAAGCGAAAGAGATTTCCCAATTGATAGGGAATGTGACCATGAAAACCGTTATTGCGAAGGTCAAGTACTATCAAAAACGAGAGATTGCCAAGAAGGGGAGAGATTGTACCTTCTAATCCCATGCTCGAAACATTTAGGGACACTACTCTGTGCCCAGGCACACTGCATATGATACCTGTCCACTCGCAGACTGAAACATCTGGTATCCAGTTAGTAGGTAATGACTGGGAGGGATCATAATCTGTGATTGCAGACATGAATCCCAGCACAGCCTCTTGATCGGAAGCATTGCTGAGATGAGCTTTAGAAGGATTAGATAATTGAACTGTGGAAAACACAAGGGGAATGACAAGAAGAAACAAATAAACGAGTAATAGAAGCATTTTCACAGTACAAACTAAAAGAGAAGGAATGTAACAGATCTCCATCACCTCCTGCAAGAGACTAGGTTTTGCAAGCAGCACGAAGAGTCAGAAAACTATGTTGGTTGGAGTTTCTTGATATCTCTCGACGCGAAGAACTCCAGTGTGAGGCGATATTGAGCGTCCTATTCAACAACAGTTGTATGACACACAGTTCAGTACGACCTCCTTCACGATAAGGAATTCAGACTTGATAAAGCAGATTTCACTGTGACTGCAGTCTTTCGTCACAGTTGAAGTGATCGGCCACTTTGAGTCCAAGTCCATAATCAAACAACCATCCAATTGCGTGCACGGACTGATTACCGTCCATTCAAATTAAACATCAACATAAATTGTCTACAGGGTATGTTATGTCGTTTCAACGGGGAAAAAAATGGGAAAAACTTCAAATTACATATCAAAGTGTAATGATTGACAATATTTAAAATGAAAATGCATGACAACCATACGATCTATGAGATTTTTTTTAAATATATAAACTTTATATAAAGGTGTACATCACGGACAAGAATTGAAATTCATAAGAAACTTTATGGAAAGTTGTAGATTCGTATAATAATTGAGATGATCTATATAAATTTTATATGTCAAGTTGTAGGTTGGTACAATAATTGAGATGATCTATATAAATTTTATATGTCATTGAAATTCATAAGAAACTTTACGGAAAGTTGTACATTCGTACAATAATTGAGATGATTTATATAAATTTTATATGTCAAGTTGTAGGTTGGTACAATAATTGAGGCGATTCAAATAAGTGCTTTTATATATATATATATATATATATATATATATATATATATGAATACCAACCATAAAGTTAGATCATGGTATAATGTGGAGTAGATTACATAGTGACTTCAGCAAACATAATAGATAAGATAACAACTTTCATTATTTGCAATTTTTATGAGATGGCATTGACCATGACCTCTTGTTTATAGAGATCAAGTGGATAAAAAGTGGAAAAAGTATTAGACTTACACAATTACCACAACAAGTTAAAGTTTTTATCGTAAAAAATGTTGAAATCTTCATAGCAGAAATTGAAAGAACCTCCTCCCAACCAAGTTTCATGAACAAAATCAAATTAACAACGAATATGTGCAAGAAACCAATGGAGACAATCTAAAAATTATTAGAAATATGTAAAACTAAGAAACTAGGGAAATGTGAAACAATTTCCCATTGAACACATTGTTAAGTTAGAGTGTAAGGTGGTGGGAAATGTATAGGAGATACAACAGAAGAGAGAATCTCACTCTATACAAGTTGATTGTGAAGAATTCAAAGGGTAAATTTGTGAGTTCAATAAAATAAGGGAAAACTTGAAAGATTTTTAGAGGTAACTTCAAACCCAAAAATAGGAGGTAGTCAATGATATCACTTCAACCCAATGGTTATCTTATATGAGAAATATGTATGAACATTTAGCAAAGAGAAAGTAATTATTCAAAATTTCCATAGAGGAAGAGGACTTCACGGAAGAGGATGTGCATGAGGATATCAAAATGATAGCAATGGGAAAAACAAAAGACATCGAAGAGATGCAAGGAAAATACCTCAAATGGGGGAAGAATTCCCTTAGTCAACATATCACAATTGTACTCAATAGGATGGTCAAATAGGGGTTCCTAAGAAACTCGGAAACGAACCTCATTTTTCCCATACTCAAAGGGTGAGACAAAAACAACTTGAGGAACTATAAAACCATCATGATAAAAATAGTGTTTATGAAAGTCATAGGAGGAATTGTGGAGAAAATTATGAGTAAATGGGTAGAGGAAAATGACAAAAAATCCAAAGGAAAAAAGTTGGTATTTAACCAAAGTATTCCACCCTTAACCATTGTCTCACACTTAGGCATATAATAGAAGATACTTGGGAGAAAAAAAGGAGAAGAATTAGGGTTTAACACCTCGATTTCCCCAATCTGTAATTATAATTAAAATTTAAAGACTTTGACTGATAGACTTGTAATTGTGTCTTATGTTTATTGACAATTGCCAACAAGCTGGTTGAAAGGGTGAAGCCTTGCAGTATTGGTCATGATACCACGAGTGGGAATTGGTGAAGGGAAATGGGGATTAATATTCCCCTAAGAAAACATTGATGACTAAATCTATATGGAGTGCCTTACCTTCTTTTGTTTAGAAGAAAATTAGTTAATGGGATTTGACCTAGTGGTTGAAGCAATTAAGTCTTCCTTCATAAATGTACAAGGAGGGTGGTTGGATCAGCTGAAGTAGTCAGCCAAAAGTACCACACAAGTGACCCTTCAACTTAGGATCCTGACTCTCGGAAGCTTCTGATAGAAGCAAGTGAAGGAACTCGAGGAAGGGAAGAATGTTTGAGACGGGGAAGACACGGGAGGATAGAGACAGAAGGAATCGCACAAGAGTTTGCAAGCTGAGAGTATGAATGCAGAAGAAGGAATAGAGTGGAAAATGGGAAGTTTCTTTGAGGAAAATAGGAAGCTTACCCAATGAGTTGGTGGTCAAGATGAAGCAAAGAAATTGCCCAGACCTGAACTTGAGCAGAGAGGGCCTCGAGTTGATGGTTGGTGGACATAAACTACACTAGTAAGGGGAGGGCACTGAGGGACTATATAACAGTGAAGGGAATCCTTTGTGCAATGAAAATATAGCTTGGAAGGAAACTAGGAAGCTTGTGGTTCCCCTAGACTTAATGGGGAGAGGGAATTTATGTTGAAGCTTGTTAGTGAAGGAGAGTAGGCTTCATGCTAAGACCCAAAACCTATGAGCTATCCTGTGAAGTTCCACCAGCGATATCATGTCCTAGCACGAGGGTGGCATGTCGTAGAAAGCACAAGTGCAATAGAGCCTACGGTTGGGTGGAAAGGAATTCACACTCATTCAGTATGTTGGTTGTCTTTCTATTCTGGAAACATATAAGTATTATCATTTCTCTTGTAAAAATATATATGAATGAATTGTTAACCTTTTCACTTTTGATTTTGTGAGGGACTTGAATGTGATGAATGAATGTGTAAATATGAAATATGTCTATCTATTGAGCACAGTCCTAGAAGGGAGGATACCCAATGATTTTAGGTGTGAGAAACCCAAATTTCAAGGCCTGTGACCCCACGAAACTTGTGCTTTGGAATGGAAAGCTTGCAAGATATAAATCTTGTTTTCAGATTGCTCGTAGGAGTTACCCCTTTTTTGTTAATATCATAGGTTGACAACCTATAATCCTTTGGATTGAATCCCTACAAGTAATGGAAGAAAAGGGGAGGAGTTTACTCGCCCGATGAATGAGATTATTCCCTTAAGTTTCCATTCCTTTAAGTCGTGGTAGGGGTCGTGTTGGGCATAGAAATTTGAAAACCTCTTACTCCAATCCTAGGTATCTGGTTAACTAGTGATTTCCTTACTGCAAATCAAATCAGCAACTCACAAAACAAAAATACACTACTGGAATATTCAACTCAAAATAAAACTAGTGGAAGCAAAACTGGAAACCAAATCATGCACACATAAACACCAATATTTTTGGGTAGATACCCCTGGAAAAACCTTGGAGAGAAAACCAGTGTTGAGAATGATTTTATTATGCTAAAATCAAGGCTCTTGTAATAGGGATAATGGCCCACTGAGAGAAATACAACTGCAAAACAACCTGGCAAAGTATGATGTGTTGTACGACCCATATCTGCATGATTTTCTAGGTGTACATGCCATGCCTTAATATCTCCCGCATATACAAGCATGTCTCCATTGTGACCCACGTACACGTACGAAAATTCTGCACGGAAGACTTTGTACAACACAAAGATTTCTTGTAGCTTCGCTTGGCTAAAACGTGTTTGTGGCTGCCTCTGTTCTCTCTTCTCCTTGACCTGGTCTCTAAATGGAATTCCTTCTCCCCCTATCTGAGATCTCTTTGAATCACATTCCTTCGTGATCCAAGCTCTGAGCAAAAGTCCTTCTCTACTCTCAAGAATATCAAATGTCGTTCTCCTTCAACCTAGCCTTGTTTTTATAATATTGAGTTATAACCTAACTCTAATATCCAGAGTGATTGATGGTTGAGATTACTTCTCACCTCACTTGAGATCAATGTATAAGATTACATGCTAATTACTTTTTTAACATTTCCTTAAATAACTCAATTAATTAATTAAACAATTTAAAATTAATTAATAAAAGTACTTTACCTTAACAATTCCTTTAATTAAAGTAAAGTTTCCAAGGTAAAAGGTTTTGGACGATTTGCACACATCTAGACACATGGAACTGTGCGGAAATACCTATATGATGCTACCACTAACATCAACACTCCCTCTTAGTGAGGAAGGTATTTTGCACCACTCCAAGTTTTTCTTTGAAGAACACAGACTTCCCTTTAACCAAAGGTTTGGTTATAATATCTACAACATGCTCATCTATGGAAATATATTGAAGCTTCACTACTCCCTTCTTGATCCTTTCTTGAATGAAGTTGTATTTGATCTCTATATGCTTGGACTTGTCATGGAATATTGGATTCTCCGAGAGCTTGATATAACTCTAATTATCACAGTATATCATTGTAGGCTCCAACTCCTGATCAAATAAACATGTAAGCAATTTATGAAGGAAAATGGATTCATAGATAGCCATACTCACTGCCATATAGTCCACCTCTGCTGAATTGAGTGCTACGTAATTTTGTTTCATGTTGAACCAAGTAATCATTGTTGATGCCAAGATGAAGTAGCACCCCAAGGTTCTCTTTTTATCTACTACAGCCCCTACCGAATATGAGTTTGTATATCCCTATAACTCCACTCCATCTCCTCCAAGATACCTCAATCCATACTCCATTGTACCTCTCAAGTACCTTAACACATGTTTTGTTGTGATCCAGTGCACCTACCTCGGTTCGACCATGAATTGACTCAAGGTGTTCACAGCAAAACATATATATGTCTTGGTATTGATCAAATACATCAAGGACCCTACAAGTTGCTTGTATATATTGGGATCTACTAACTATGAATCTGAAATGATAAAATTCTTCATATTGGTATCCATAGGTGTAGCCATCGGTCTACAGTCCTCCATTTTGAATCTCCTCAATATCTCTACTGCATACTTCCCTTTACCAAGGAAGATATTTCTCGATACCTTCCATACATATAACCCCAAGAAATAATGCCTCAATCCAATGTCCTTCATCTCGAACTCGGTAGCCAAATCCTCTTTGCACCCTACAATAAGCTCCTTTGCACCTGTGAGAAATAAATCATCAACGTACAAAACCAAGATGAGTGGATCTTGTTAAGAACCAAATATCAATATAGCATAGAAAAACCTTAGAAAAAGTACTCAACGCCTTGAAAAGAGATAATTTTAGATAATAAGCCTCTTCGAGGGGGCAACCTCCTTTTACCCCACTTAAATGTTCAAGTACAAGATGATTCAAAATGAAAATGTCTCCTTGGTATATATAGGAGACTAGGAGGTATAATTACAACTAATGGAATAAAGCCGACATAAATAAAATAAAATTACTAATGTAATATGCCACAATTAAGGGGCAATGAGCCAATATTAGGGCTTAACATGCCCCTCCCCTTGATACAAGTGTTGTCCGCAATGCTTGAGTAAATCTGGATGCTTCTGTATAAAAGACTCATCTTCCAAAGTGGAATCTTCAGCCGGTAGTTTCCTCCATTTAACGAGATACTCTGAAATGGATCTATTCCTCAGCTAGTGAATTCTTGTGTCAGTGATGGCTTTAGGCTCCAATATGATTTTTACTTCCTCGTCAAGTTCTGGAAATATAGTTTGAACTGGGATCTTGTCACCTATAACCTTCTTTAAGCATGAAACATGGAAAACTGGGTGTACTTGTGAAGATGCAGGCAACTTCAATTTGTATGCCATAGTACCAATCTTTTGCAACACCTTATAAGGGCCATAGTACTTTGGTGATAATTTAT
>ML804465.1:269123-279582 GCA_009831015.1 Picea engelmannii
ATGAAAATGTCTCCTTGGTATATATAGGAGACTAGGAGGTATAATTACAACTAATGGAATAAAGCCGACATAAATAAAATAACATTACTAATGTAATATGCCCCAATTAAGGGGTAATGAGCCAATATTAGGGCTTAACAGATCTACCCCAACAAGTATGAAGTACAATTTAGGATCTGCCTCACTCTTGGTAAAGCCTATACTCTATAAGTATCCATCTATCATGTAATATTATGCCCTGGGTGCTTGTTTTCATATTTCCAAGGTTTGCTTAAGACTAGACACATAAGACTCCCTCCCATGTACCTCAAAGACCTGATATTTCTCTATGTATACTTCCTCCTCAATGATCATGTTACGGAAAGTTTTTTTCACATCCATCTGATGTGTCCTCCACCTCATAACTCAAGCAATAGAAATAAAGGATCAAATAGAAGCATACCTGGTGACTGGAGAAAATGTCTCCTTATAGCCTAGTCCCTCTTTCTGGGAGAACCCGCACGCCACAAACCTCACCTTGAACTTCTTGATGTTTCCATCTGCAACATGATTGATCTTGTAGAGCCATCTGGAACTCACAACTGATTTCCCCTCTGGTCTTGGAACTATGTCACAAAAATCATTCCTCATAATAGAGGTGTACTCCTTTACCATGGCATCCTGCCATACCTGTTGATCTATTGCTTCCTCAAAACTGGAAGGCTCAACATCAATAATTTTTCCCATAAGCGTCATGTAGTTCAGAAACTTCTTCGAAGGCTTGCATTCTCTGATCAGACTCCTAGGAGCCTCACCAACATCCTTCAATGTCTGAAATTACCACCTAGGTTTCCAGATAGGACTTGAAGGAGATAAGTCCTCCTCCCCACCTAATTTATGAACTACTGAATGTTTCTCATCTTTCAGAGCCCGCTTCTCCTCGTCCTCTGTAACTATTGATGACTCCTGAGATCTCCTCGATTCCAATTTATCCTTGAACTTAGCATCTCTACTCACAATTGTCTTTCGTTTTGCTGGAATGAAGATCATGTAATCCTTTAAGGTCTTGATGTACCCCACAAATATACCCTTTTGTCCTAAAGGATCCATTTATTCCCTCTTCTCCATAGGCATATGGATGAAGAGTGGACAACCAAAGATCCTCAAATGTCCTATATCTAGCTTCACTCCTGAGAATGCCTCCTTCAGAGTCTTGTCCCCCAATATCCTTGAGGACTCCTATTCTGCACATATATCATTGTGTTACATGCCTCGTCCAACAAAAACATAGGCAACTTCTGGTCATGTATCATATCCCTAGCATAACTGATTATGTACTAGTTCTTTCTCTCCACAACCCCATTCTATTGAGGGTTGTATGAGATTGACATCTCCCTCTTGGTCCATGCCTTCTTGTAGAAATCCTTGATGTCATTGGAGGTGTGCTCTCCTCCATTATCCGACATCAATACCTTTATATTATTACCGATCTAGTTCTCTACATGAGCCCTGAACTCTTTGAACTGACTGAAGACCTTATCCTTGGTATTCATAAAGAAGATCTAGGTTTTCCTGGAAAAATCATCAATAAACATCACATAGTAAGACGATCCCTGTACTGATGCTAATGACATTGAACCACTCACATTTGAATGGATAAGATCCAAGATCCCCTTGGACCTACTCTCGGTGCTAGGAAAAGCAGCCTTGACATTCTTTCCAAGTGCACATCCTCTGCACACTCCATGCTACTCAATATTGAACTTTGGAAGACCTATAACAATCCCCCTCATAATAAAAAATGCTCTATAGTGTAGGTGTCCTAACCGCATGTGCCACAACTCACATAGGTTTTCATTGTCATGTAACAAAGCCTGAACGTGCTTGCCCTGCAACCTATATAAAGTTCCCTCTCTAACCCCAATGACTACTGCATTGTTTGGGATATATTTCTTTAAACGTATAAGTACTTTCCCTCTCTAAAAAGTAACAATAAAATCCATGTCCTCATAGTTCAGACTAAGAGAAAATTATTCTTCGGTCCTGGTACATAAAATACATCATAGGAATCTAACGAACCTCCCGAATCAAGATGGAACATAAATATTCCCTCTCCCTTCACTGCATACCTAACATCATCACCAAGCTCCACATGAACATCTGAGTCCCTCTTCGTCGGACTGATAAATATCTCCCATGATTTTTTCATATGATGAGATACACCACTATCCAAAAACAAGCACTCCTCGCAATCGTGTTGATAGAAAGGAAAGAAACCAATGAGTAATCCTTCTCAAACTTCATTGAAAACTCATAAAGCCACGTCTTTGATGATGTTGTTTTCTTCATCTTTCCATTACCCTTCTTCTTCTTTTCTAGACACTAAGATGCATAATGTCCATTCTTATTACATGAGAAGCACTTGATTGTACTTAAGTCCTTCTTCTTCACTATTTGTGATGAACCTCCATCACCATTACCCTTCTTGTTAGAACTCTTTCCGTTTCCCTTCCTTTTCTTACTGAAAAAGGGATAATTTCTCATCACTACCTCCCTACTTGTTTCCCTTAGACTCCTCCTGAGTCTCTTCCTAGATGCAATCATCTCAAAGCCTTTTCCAATATGGGAGATTTTCCTGAGCACGAACTCCCTTTACAAATGGTTCCCATGACTTTGGAAGACCAGTCAATGCCACATTCACGATCTTTTCATCCTATATATTCTCCCCTATGGCTACAATTTGATCACGCACATGTGTGACCCTCATGAGATAGCTAGTAATATTGTTAGATCTAGTCATCTGTACCAATTTGAATTTATTCCTTAAAACCATCTTCCTATTCATGTTCTTGATCTGGAATTAACTTACCAAGGCATCAAACATCTCTTTGGATGTATTATTATTATATATGTGAGGAATTATATGATCCTTCAATGAATCCAAGAGGACCCTCTCTGCTTTGATCTCCTTCTTGTTATGAGCTTCCAAATTTGTAGTATCAGTAGATGGAGCAACTACTTTGTCCACCAAATCCGCAAGGTCATACTCTTTCAACACCAAAGTTACTCTTGCTTTCTAATATAGGAATTTGGATACTCCATCCAATCTGTATTCAACTCTCAACAACGTTTTCTTCATCCCTAAGCCTAATAAACTACCTTGGGAAATAACCTGTTGTTGAAAGTTTCCCATGTACTGACTTGTACAAACTTGGATGTGCCTATCACAATTGAACCCTGTACGGGTTTGTGCTCACTGATGCCCGTGTATACATGCATGTCTCCAAACATGATCGTGTATGTACATGCTTTCCCTTTTGTAACCCTGTGTACAACCCCGTAAACCTACAAAATCCTAGTTCTACCTCAATACAACTATTTTCCTGAAATCAATCCTTCAATTTTCACCTATTGGTTATAGATATGTTATGGATCTGAGATATGAATTCCCCTCAAAGCATGTACTATGATACCATGTTGAATACCTCTTACTCCAATTCCAGGTATCTTTTTATCTAGTGATTTCCTTACTGTAAATCAGATCAACAACTCATAAAACAAAAGTACATTGTTGGAATATTCAACTCAAAATAAAACTAGCAGAAGAAAAAATGGAAACCAAATCATGCACACATAAACACCAATATTTTTGGGTAGATACCCCTGGAAAAACCCAGGAGAGAAAACCAGTTTTGAGAATAATTTTATTACACTAAATTCATGGCTCCCATAACACGGATGATGGCCCACTGAGAGAAATACAACTGCAAACAAACCTAGAAAAATATAATCTGTTGTACAACCCAAATCTACATGATTTTTTATGTGAATATGCCTTTTCTTAATCTCACCCACGTATACATGCTTGTCTCCATTCTGACCCATGTACACATATCTAAATTTTGTACGAGAGACTTTGTATGGAACAAATATTTCATGTAGCTTCACTTGGCTGAAACCCACTTGCAGTCACCTCTATTCTCTCTTCTCCTTGACCTGATCTCTATATGTAATTCCTTCTCCACCTATTTTATATCTCCTTGAATCACATTCCTTCATGATCCAAGCTCTGAGCAAAAGTTCTTCTCTGCTCTCAAGAATATCAAGTGTCTTTCTCCTTCAACCTATCCTTTCTTTTATAATCTTGAGTTATAACCTAACCCTTAAATCTAAAGTGATTGATGGTTGAGATTGTTTCTCACCTCACTTAAGATGAATGGATAAGATTGCATGCTAATTACTTTTATCATTTTCTTAAATAACTCAATTAATTTATTAAACAATTATTTAATTAATTAAAGTACTCTACTTTAATAATTCCTTTAATTAAATTAAAGTTTCCAGGGTAAAAGGCTTTGGACGATCTCCACATATCTAGACTCATACACCTATACAGAAATACCTGTCTAATGCAACCACTAACATCAACATAGAAGTCTACCCAAGCACTCTATGTTTCAACCCGAAGAAACTTGGAACAGATTGAATTTTGAGAGTAGATCTTGGTTATTCATCGAAAGATCCTGTATCGAATAAATACTAGGTCATGATAAAAGGCTTAGCTGCAAGTGCCATCCTGAGAGACTGTGGGTTGTTGACCTGTAGTGAACCTAGTCGTCATCAGATATCATCAAGTGGAAGAAACCATTTAGAAAGGTTAGTGTATAGTGCATCACAGAGGGTTAATGTTCCAAAGAAAGGAACCCTAAACCCTATGAGAGAGCATCATGTGTCGAATCGATATTGGAAATCAAATTCAGGAAGCTCATATGACCCTTTGGACATGTTTAAGTGCCATGCATCTTCTATCCCAAAGTGTGATTAGATCGTTAATCTCGGTCAAGTCCAAGTCGTCCAATAATGTGGGGTGCATGTTATCGCAAGTTGTGGCTTATGGAAAGATGGTTGTGCATCGAAGTTAGAGTGGGTCATGAGTGCAAGCCTGAATGGACAAGAGTCGTTGGATCAGCAAGGGAAGAATCTGAACCGTCACATATGATGGGCTCAATGGTCGATAAGGACTGTGTTGATTAGGGACCCATGTTAAAGGGGACCATCAAATTATATCGGTTACCAACGATATGATTTATTTGGTTGGTACATTTCCTAAAAGGGGAATAGAGTGACGTGGATTCCATGCCATCTTGTCGATTCAGCATGCTACATCATCTTTCCCCATCATGGGTCACCTCAACGAATGGAGATGTGTCAGAAAATTCCATGTGGTAGGAAGCACATGGAAGTGGGTAGGTTTACTCCTGTGGTAAGTTGGAATAAGTATGGATGATTAAGCGTCGAGGATATCCCCAATCCACATGAGTCTGGACTATTTGACCTTGTCAGTTTTGGACCATCCAATCCATTAGGCATGTTCTTTGTCATGAGCTTCAACCCTTGAAAAGGATTTGGAGTGAGGGGTATGTGTAGCATCTGATGGTGTTAATCCCAAGTACAATTTTGCAGGGTGGTATGAGCCCAATGGGCTTGAGGAGGCATAATTTTGTGGTAAGAAATTGTGTGGAAAGGTTAGCTCAATGGGAATGCCCCGATAGTGTTCCAGGCTATGGATTTTGAAGACCTATGTCCGTGGGAATCACTATGGTACACATGGATGTCACCTGATCGAGTTGACATCAATAGGACTAAATACCATATAATTATTTAGGGAGCCATAACATAATAATCAAAGTTCAGTTTTAAGCATGGTTATAGTCATTCGAAAGCTCTCGAAGAGAAGATTCCATCTATGGGTTTAGCTCTTGAAAAAAAAGAGAGAGGGTTTGGTAGAGGAGATTTTGACACCCCACCAACCTAAGGGAGGTTAGGGGGTTGGTTGTGTTACATAGGGTGTCACTTTTTCAATTTTTAAAAGGCCTTAGACAATGTCTTGAGGGAGAAACTATGGGAGAGGTTAACAAAAGTAGGGATTTGGGATGGTTGTAGGGAAATATTACACATGTTATATGAGAAGGTAATGGATAAATAATTAATTGTAGAGAGTATTTCAAAGATATTCAAAAATGACAATGGGATGAAATGGGGTGAATCCCCCCCTCTCCCCCACATTGTTTAGTTTTTACAGATATAAGCTAGAGGAATGGACAAATAATAAAGTTGTGTGAGGGGTGAACATAGTGTGGATTATCACAAAGATCATGTTGTATGAAAATAATGTGTCATTGAAAACTAAGACACTACGCAACCTAACAAATCATTTTGATTCCTTATAGTTGTACATGATGTTATTAACTTAGATCCAAACTGTAATATTATGCAATCTACATTAAAACTTATGATTAGTCTATTGCAAAAAAAAAAAAAAAAAAAAATGCTTTGAAGGTAAGTATCATTGCTAGAGGTTTTTGTAGACAATGGTTGATATGGGGAACTCAAAGCACCCCATTTCTGGTGAAACATCGTGGGAAAGTTCCTAGTGATATGCTCGTTTTTTGTTTCATTTAAGGTTTTGGGTCATTTCAAAGAGGGCCCATCACAAGGACAACAATTTTTAGTAGAGGTTTTAGTGTAGGTATTTATTGTTACAAGACTAAGAAAAATTCTAAAAACCCATTGGGAGATATTAACATAATGAGGATTTGTAATGGTTGTAGTGAAACAATACAGATGTTATATGAGTAGGTAAAAGATAAAACCAAAATTGTAAATACATTTGCATTTTATTTTCCCTACGTTGGTTAAACTCTTAGGTCTTGGCATATCAACATGTATCAATATCAATCATCAAGAGAAACATGCATGTTATAACCATTTATGCAACAATTATCCTATTCACACGGATTTTTCAATTTCATAACATAAGAATATATATTCATCACTCAAAATTAAGTATGTGATTATATCCCAATACTTATCTATATGAATATATCGTTGCTTGAGGAGGCTTCCATCGGTGAGATTTTAGCCCATTTTCTTTTTTGACACATCCTCCTTGACCCTAGAAAACATATAACATGAATATCTCACAACAAATTCATTCAAGTTTCCTCTTATTTTCAATGATTTTCCCTTTTAGGATCAAACATTTATTTCTCTACTAAGCATTCCCTCAAGCGATCCATAATTTACTAAGGCTTTCACATGCAAGAAGAGTAATAACTTATAGAGTTTTACTATCAAGGTGTCCCACTTGATAACTCTAATTAATCAATAACTTATGGAAATCAAGGCATATTAGTAGGTTCTAGTGTCATCACAGTAGCCTTCTCCCTATGTTTTCCATATTACAATAGCCATATTTTTCCCTTACTAGGTAGATCCACCATCCAACTACATCATAAACATGAAAATGTTATGAATTATCTCTTTATCTTTCCATTGAATTTGGAATAAGTTAGTATAGTCATCAGATTATGAATAATATAGGAAGTTCCCCATAATACTTAGCTTTCAATTATTGTAAACAATAATCATTGCCATATACAAGACAATTCTTTCTATAACTATGTTCTCCTAAAAGAGATTTTATGTAGTCCATCAAAACATGTCTACTTATGCATATAATATTTCATTGCAACATCCACAACAACCCATGAAATGATCTCAAAATTTTAAGATACCAATAATTCTATCACTTTCATCGTTAACATAAATTAACTACAAAGAAATATGACACAAGCACGCATTCACACAATGCAATCAAACAAATGTGCCAACATACATGTACATGCATAATCACAACTTTCACATTCTAGCTATATTAGATTAGATTACTTTTTTATTATTTTTTTTGTTTGTAGGGTATCGCCCTGCCCCTCCCACTATGTTTATTATCATTATTGTTTTTGTTGTTGTTGTTTTTATTTATTTATTTTTATTTTATGTTGTGTACCCTTACATTACACATGATATTGATTTCTCTATCAAGCATTCCACCATGATGAGATGAAGGGTTTAGAAAATGCCTGAACACATCATACATCCACCTTCCTTATACTTGTTCAACCATCTAGACACCTTCCTCTTCATCCCAAACATAAAACTAAGAATATACCCCTTCAATTCTCTTCAATGTTGGAAAGAAGGTTACAATCCATGATACCAATATAAGCAAGGAGACCATTGGATACTTGTGCAGTGTTATAGCCTTTCCCAAGTCTAAAAATATTATGGCCTCACACATGGCTATCTCACATGCAAATCACTTTCAAAACAATATCATAAGTCCTTACTTCCCTCGGTTATTACCTCATAACTAGAACACCATGGCATGGCATGTTATTTCATATGAAAGAATTAATAGATTTTAAACATTCTTTATTTGTCTAAGGCCTCCTTCCTTTACCCCCACTTGGGTATCATTCACATAATGCATTAACTTATGATATCAAATCATGACAAAAAGAATTGCTACATGATTCCCTTCAACACATATTTAACATAAGCATGACTAAATTCATACCTACGTGTCTACCTTCAACATGTCTAATGTTGTGTGATCAATTGGTGTTTTATGGAAGCTTACGTAATCCTTTCACCAACTTCTTGATCAACACTTTCATGTCCTTATCTTTCTTCACAATATTGATTGCCATAGGCAATAGTATCATCAATATCCTCAACAATGCTCTCAAGCATTTCTGGTTACACAATTACAACAACCACATTTAATCATCATGCCATACTCATTACATATGTAAAAGTAGACCACTCTTAGTCAATATGAAACATGATATACATGTTCAAGTATATCTATAAGCACCATGAAATATCTCTCAATATGCCCACTAGTGCATATTTATTTTGTCTATTTTATTCTCTTGAATTTATCAACATTCCTATGCTTTAACTATCTACACATAGAGTCTTTCTAAATCTCAATAAATATAAACAATACACTAAGAGAAGAGTCAAGAAATTATCCTTCACAATTCCTTTGGATAACATGGAACTCTACAACATAGATAATCCATTTCATGGCCTTTCTACCAATCACACATTAAATCATTAGCTATGAATTTCTCACCAAGTAACAATTCACTATATGTATACACATGTATACTTTCTACTTCTAAAAACATACAACTCTACTCTACAAAAAAAATAAAGTTTAAGTGAGAAAATATCTCCCATTATCATCTCTTCCTTGATGGCCATGTTCATAATTTGTTTCAACATCAAATTATTTAGCATCTTATAGTTTTCTTTAGCATTTTTCAACTTCCTTTGTTGCCTTGGGTTGTCCTCAAATCCCATCTAATTATGGTAACAATTTGTTCTCTTGTTTTGATTTTCCTATATATTTTGTTCACCTTTAGGAATGCTACTCCATTTTCTTGGGAAATTCCAGCTAATTCTTAGTTGGTGTTTCCTAATTTCCAACCCATATTGGTATTACATATTAACAATTGTTTTCTTTTCTTGGAAAATCTCACTCCAACTTTAATTTTATTTTACCAAAATTTTCAACACCCATAATGATGCAATTTGTGTCATTCCATCTTTATATAGTCTCCTTTCAAATTCCTTTCTCTTTTGCAACCAATACCAAGAATAGATACTCTTCCCACTTCATATGCCTTCTTTATACTTCTCTTTTGGATGTACCTACAATTCTTTGGCTTACTACCCATTTGTGTATTTAGAGTTCATTCTACATTCTTTATCTTTATCTCATACCAATAATTATTCTTTATTGCTAAAATCATCTCCGTAGTGCTACACTATCTTTCAACAACTTATCAATCCATCATATTGCATCACATGCCCCTATCTTGAGATGTTCATAAGATTTATCCAATTCATAAACTTTCTCTTCATTCCATTGGATAATTTTCAATTAGGTTCAACTCTCTCCAACAAGAGAATTCCACACTATGGAGTCTTCATCTCTTCAATGATAGCTCCCAAGTAAATTGAGCTTCATCATTCCCTTTACATGGTCTTTGAATACTTTCAAATTTCCCTTGATTCTTGATAGCTTGTTTTCCTCTCCTAGGGTAGTCCAAACCCAACATAACTTGGTCCTTCATCATCAGTTGCTTCTACGTCAAGGTGAAGCTCACAATATTTCACACGCTTTATACACAAGTCGGTACTTGGAAATCACCTTAGATTTCCATGCTATTAGCCAACCCATTGTGATTCTACAACACAAGAAATGCACTAGGTATGTAATCATATTTAGTAATTTTACAATTTGTATGCTCATACTTCATCATATATCTCTCCCACGAAGTTTAGGACACTTATGAGGTCACCTGCATTAATAGTTTTTCTTGTCAAACCAATATTGGAGGCTCTATTGTACGATTAACGCAAAGTAGCCTAAATTACATTGCCAAAACTTAAATCTTTTTCTTTTTTCCCCACTTACATATATTTTCAATGCATATACGCTTACATCATTATAAGTTCAAAATGAAATGTTACAACTCTTAGAAGTTCACTACTCTTTCCCATTTTGTAATTTTTCCTTAGTGCAAATCAAGGTCGAAAACCATCTTCCATTACCAAAGAAGAA
>ML804465.1:289748-303703 GCA_009831015.1 Picea engelmannii
TTTCTTGGCGAAGAACCCTGCTTATCATTCAAAGACAAAGCACATTGATGTTCAATATCACTTTGTGAGAGACATTATTGAAGAAAAGAAAGTATCACTAATGAAGGTGGACACTTTGAAGAATGTTGCAGATTCATTAACAAAATCTATGAGCACTGAGAAGTTCTCTTGGTGTAGAGAATACATGGGCATTGTTGCCCTGGATTGTTGACTATGTAACCTTGTAACCCCATTGTTGACATTGTTGCGCGCAGGGGGGTAAGAGGGGTGCAGGGGTTCGGGGGCAGCGCCCCCGAAAAAAAAAATTTGGGCCGACATATTTTCGTCGGTTTCGGGCCGACATATTTCCGGGACGACATATTTCCGGGACCACATGATATTAGGTGGTTTTCGGCACATGGTTTTTGCCGATGGTTTTCTATTTCCGGTTAAGGAATTAGGATTTTGGACTAATCCAGGTCATTGGGTTAGGGTTTTGGATGTCGCTGGCTCCTATATGTATATTGTATTGTAAACAATGTAACACAATGTGTATCAATATAATATATGTTGGTTTTCCCGGTTTTGGGTTTCCAGGGGAAAAATCTCTGTGTAATGTTTGTATTTGCCATTGTATATTTTCTGTTCTTTTCTGAATATCAGTTTGCAGTAGATATTGTACAAGGTTAGAATTTACAAACACGAGGTTGAGAAAACAATATCATCAACATCATCAACACAAGGCTGAGATACCAACATAATCAACACAAGGTTGAGATAACAACATCATCACAACACGAGGTTGCAAAAACAACATCATCAGAGCATGAGGCTGGAGAAAGAATATCATCACATCACGAGGTTGGAGCAACAACAACATCATCATCATAGGGAAACAATATGAGGTAGGTGTATCAACAACATTTTTTGGTACTCTGGCAGTCCCTAAGGATATTCCCAAGAATCATAAGATTCCCTAGAATATAAAATCCTAATGGAGCTACCACGTGGTACTCTAACATACCTTCCTTACCGGACCTTTGGGATCTTCTCAGGAATCATAATATTCCCTGGGATTATAAAAATCCTAACAGATCTACCACTACTAACCACAACTAGCATATACATGCACAGGTACTCTGACAAAATGTCCTTACCGGACCTTCGGGATCTGTCTAGGGATGATCGGTCCCCTAGGATATAAAATCCTAACTGAGCTACTCGTTGTTGGTCAGGATACCATAGTATCATCAGCATCACTCCCCCTTTAAAGGGAGGTCCTTTCGGACTATACCAATATTGTCTCTAAAGTGCTCAAACTTTACACAAGACATAGGTTTGGGTATAACATCTACAACTTGCTCATATGTGCCAACATATTGGAGCTTAACATCTCCCCTCTGCACCATATCATGAATGTAGTCATACCAAATTTCTAAGTGCTTCGACCTGTCATGAAACACATGGTTCTCCGTCATCTTTAAGCAAATTTGGTTATCACATAGAATCATAGTTTCTTCCATATCCAGATCAAATAGATATGTCAACAACTCCTGAATCCATATAGATTCACAACTGGCGGAACATGCAACAATGTATTATGCTTCTACCGAACTGAGAGAAATAATGGATTGCTTCCTACTCTACCATGAGGTCATGGATGACCCTATACTGAAACAACATCCTGAAGTTCTCTTTCTATCAAAAACACTTCTATCCCAATATGAATTGGTATAACCAATCAGTCTGAAGTCATGATCTCCATTATAACAGAGACCAAATTTCAACATACCCTTAAGGTATCTCATCGCATGTTTTTCAACAACAAGGTGAACACGTTTGGGCTCTACGAGATACTAACTCAAGGTGTTCACAACAAAACATATATATGGCCTGGTGATTATCAAATACATCAATGATCCAATGATTTGTCTATACAACGTAGCATCAACCAATTCTGATGTAATATCAACCAGGAGCTTCAACTTTGTTTCCATGGGTGTGTTCATGGATTTACACTCCAAGATATCAAACCACTTCAATATTTCAACGACATACTTCCCTTGGTAAGGAAGAGCTTCTTTGGGCTCTACCAAACCTCAAGACCAAAGAAATAATGCATTAGGCCTAGGTCTTTCATCTCAAATTTTGCAACGATCTTCTTCTTACAATCAGTGATGATATTTTCTTCATCTGTCAAGAATACATCATCTACATATAGTATCAACATCACTGACTCATCATTCATAACCTTGAGGTAAAAGTTAGAATCATCTTTACTCTTGGTAAAACCCAAGCTCGTTGGGAAACTGTCAATTCTTCCATATCAAGTTCTAGGATATTGCTTCAACCTATACAGATCCTTCTTCAACCTGTAGACCTGAGTCTTTCTATCTTCAACTTCAAACCAAATTTTCACATTACATTGTACCATCCCAATACACTTGCTTCAACTCCAACTTAATATGCACAATCATGTGCTAGCTCTATGTGATTTATACAAAGCATTATCTGTCTTACTACCTGAGAGTATGTCCTCTACTCTTTCTACAATTGTTCCTCTGGAATTGGGATTTTTCACCTACAGTTGCTCTGAAGATGAGAATGGTTGCTTCATCCTCACTATGACTGCTAAAATATGAGAGTAACTCCTCTATGTCATCACGACAACAACTTCATCTTAAACTGAGAGTGGTTCAATAACCGATACTGAAGATAGCTCTTCTCCTTTCATGGAGGTAACTCTATCTACTATTGCAGTCATGTTTCCATGGCCTGACTAATGTACAGCACCAAATTCCACTCAATTTTAAATATGGGGATTTCTCCCCCTGCATCTCATACTGTATATGAATCATGGTTGTTCTGGTTGTCTTCATGAATACTGGAACTCTTTCTTCAATTCCTGGAGTAAGTGTCTCGTCATAGTATTCTCCCTCTTGTTGGGAGAATCCCTTGGATACAATTCAATCTTTGTATATCTGCAACATGCTTGATATGTTAGATCAATCTTGGAAGTCAAAATTGAATTCCCTTCTAATCTCATGAAAAAATCCATATCCTAGTCTTTCTTAATAGGTTCCTTCTCTGTCACTAAAACAAGGGAATCTTCCCAGGATATTTCATATCTCCTAGAAGTCTATGAAGCTACGGTCTAGTCTTCTTATGGAATCTGTCTCCCAATCTTGGAATATGTCTCTTCATCTGATCCTTTTTGAGATTAGGCTTACTCTGAATCTTGATTTATTTTGAGTCTACAAGGACTTCATCATCTCTTACATGATATACTTGGTGTTGAATACCAAGTCTTAATATGAAAAGGTGAGTTAGACCTCAAACAAGTTCAAATTACTGTCACGCTGGCTTCATTATCCTTTGAACAAGTCTATTGTGAGTTATTGTTCTAATGTTTCGTCATATTTGGAGCCTTCTTCTCCTTACAATCAATCTCTATATGAGATACTCTAGATCTCAAAAGATAGCTTATTATTCATCTTCTTTGGTACATGACTGTATATGGTCAAGTACATAAACTGCTTCATGTCTCATCTAATTTGTTTCATTCTACAACCTTCATTGTAGCTTCATCAGGGTTATCACTTGTGACCTTCCCGGAACAAGATCAACAACAAAAAATAATAATACTCTTTATAATAATGAAACAACAGTGAGAATAATCATCACAGTAGCTCCTTTAGAGCTATTACTTGTGACCTTCCTAAAACAAAGATCAAACGTAAGAAATACAATACAAAATGAGATCAACACTCTTCTAATGTTGTGATCAAATGTTCCTCCATGGTAACCTGGAACCAATGCAAGAGGTTTCTCCTGGAGGAGATGTTAGTTGTATCTGGTAAATTATTACAATAAACATTTATCTCAATGTGCTCACATGCTACCAAGTATAATACTTTTCAAGGATTGCTACCTCAACTATGGTGTTTACTTGTCATGTGCAACTTTGAATCTTATCAAATTAATCAATCAAACCTGGAACTTGGAGTCTTGTCCTCAAGAATGAGTGTGTTTTTTTCTTTAAAGTCTCCTTCACTCAAGATGACAAGTGCTTTATTCAACCTGTCCTTTTTACTAAGACAATATGTTATCTTGAAAGAAGTCTAAGTTAGATAATTTGTTGTGTTATTGTCCTAATGCAGCTTACCCTATTAAGATATTGTTAGAGGTATGTACTTACATGTTTCACCGCAACTGGTACTGCAGCTAGTGTTGGCACTACAATTGGTGTTGTCATTGACATGAAGGAATTAGCACTACAACTGCAACTGATACTGTAACTACAACATCAACTTAGGGTTTTATGAGGAAACCCTAATTTTCCAACTTCCAAATCTTGGAATTCTAATCCAGAGACTAGATGCATTGGGCTGAGGCGAGTAGGCTAGAGCAGTCTAATTTCAAAAATTTCAAGTTTTACCCCTTAAAACTTGACATGCACCATTTTGCACTAGTACTTCTGGTATTGGTTCTGGTTTCCTGGTTTTCTGGTACCATCCAAAACTAGGGTTTCACTTTGCGGAAGCTCTGGCCGCTGAAAAAGTGTGCTCAAGGTTCCAATGAGTTTTCTAGGCTAGGGTGCACTTGCCTCGATAGTTTTTAGGATGAAATTCTCTTCCAATAAAAATCCCTAATTTTCTTGTATGACAACAATGACGTTTTTGGTTACCCAGTGAAAGGTGTTATATTCAGTCAATCTCTGATACCATGTTAAGTTTAGAGTTTCTATTAAGTTCTTTTCAATTTACTATATAATAATAGCATAAGAAGGATCACTGAAAGAAACACAATCACAAGGTACACAACATTTACCCTAGGAAACCCTCATGGGGGAGAAAACCCAGCAAAAACTTCCTTAATATAGATTTTCAATACAATACCAAGATAATAAA
This sequence comes from Picea engelmannii, assembly GCA_009831015.1. Classification (NCBI taxonomy): domain Eukaryota; kingdom Viridiplantae; phylum Streptophyta; class Pinopsida; order Pinales; family Pinaceae; genus Picea; species Picea engelmannii. Next base: position 294,638 of record ML804465.1, read on the forward strand.
CCAAACACTAGAGAATATCCAACACTAAGCAATGCGCCTCTCTCTCTCATCTTCTTCTTTCAGAAACTGCAACTTCCTTCAGACTTGTGCACTAGATGAGTGACTTGAGTGAGTGTAAGAATGAGGCATCATCCTCTCTTATGTATACTAGATGCTAGGTAGTAGGGTTGTGTCTCTTCACTAAGTTGGGATGACTTCTTCAATTAGTGACTAAAACCACTTTAATTACCTTAGGGGTTGACTTCTAAATTAGAATCATTTAATTAGGGATTGATAAATCCACAAAAGGGGATTTGGTCATATACAAAGCCCGAAATGATCAATCCACAAAAGGGGATTGATCTATTTTATAATAACTCAATAATAAGTAGAATATACTTCGTAGTTACAATATTTCAACAAGTTCTCCTATTATTTAAGGAGTTATTGTATAACTTACATATCTTGGAGTTGTGCTCCACGCTCACATTTTTTACATGGTGTGTACTTTTGTTTTGTTATGATATTTTAAGCATTTGGATCATTACATGGGCCTTCTCAAAGGAAACAATGTTGCACCCAATGGATTTTAATGCTTAAATTTGATTAGTAAACTGCAAAAGAAAAGAAAAAAATTCCCTACTCCATGAGATTTGATCACCAACTTCTCATAGTCATATCATACCAACTCCATAAGTAATCCCAAAGGCTTAGTGTTGTCCTAGCTTATGAATTTTAACCCTTATCTCACCATTATGAGCATTTAACTTAACAAAATCAACATGGTCCTTATTGATGGCTTTTGTCAAACACTTTGGGTAGAACTATAATTTTCCATTTGATAGTTCACATACTTGGCCCATGATATCCCATTATTGTAACTGGGATTCAATACCATATTGTAACATATATGGCCACCTCTATAATAATATAGAGGTGATGGGGCACTCCAAAATCAACTTAGTTTCCCTATTGATGCATCTTTATAAGATTTACCCACCATTTGACTACAAATGAAGAGTGTTCCACCCAATCATAGGATCTTGGTCACGCATATTATCTATGTCACATAATCCGCCCCCTAGTTTTGGATATGAATACACAGGGGATAATTTCTATGGCTCAACTTTAGGTCCTCTCACTCATCCCAATTCAAAATATTCTCTCATCCTCTCACTCATCCAAAGAATTAACACTACAACCCTTCCCAAACATATCAATCTTATTTCGTCCATCCACACTCTTCCCCCTCAGCCTGCCTGACTAAAGGAATGGGATCCCCTTCTCTTCTAAATAGTCCCTCAAGCTATCCCCCTTCCCTCCAGTGCTCTAGTGCAAATTAGCCAAGTAATCTCTAATGTTGGGAAGCAAGGAATTCGACTAGGTGAAATGGATTCCTTTCTCTTCATCATTCACCTATGATTCTTTTCATGGATTCCACATGGTTATGGCAACAATACTTGACATTTTTTATGGAAACATAGGAGCAGAGGAGAAAAAATAGGAGAAGAATGAGCAAGGAAGATGATAATGAACTTGCATGATTAAAATCATTAGTTATATATTGCATGCAAATGAGAGACCATGTGCCTTCATGATAAGCCTATGTATCTCTCTTGGGACCACTAATATCAAGGTTAATGAATAATTAAATAAACATAGGAAAAACATAGAGAACTTAGGATAAATGTGAGTAGAAATAAAATAATATTATATTTCCTTTTATTCCCCTAAGCCCACTTTCTTCCCCTTTTGGAATCATAGCGCCCTTTCTTTTTCCTTATTCATTTGCAACCTTTAGTGTATTAACATTATATTTCAATATAATTATTTACAAATTCAATGGTCACAATTTAATTAGAGTGACCACACATGTTTAGGAGTATACCCATTTCATCATGACATATACATTGATAATCTGAGGATCTCAATTAGGGTATTAAGGGCTTACACTATCAATTTAGATACCATTGGCCCTCCAAATTTTGGCATTGCAGTATTTTTCAATGTGGGCCACACTCAAGTATTTCACAACAATTTTAATTATTTTAATCACAATATGCTAAATATACAATATAACTAAATTTATTAGTGTTTTAAAAAATATCTAACTAGTTTTTCATCTTATGCTTCCATTCTCTGATAGGACTTCTTACTCGTCCACCTCATGCACAATTTCAGGTACCTTTTGATCCTACATATAGTATCAATAGATTTTTTAGGACTTCTTTCTCATCCACCTCATGCACACTTTCAGGTACCTTTTGATCCTACATCTAGTCCCACTAGAGTTGTCGGTATTGGAGAAAAATTCCCATTGACATATTTTTTCATTCAACTGTGAATTTATTCCTTGAACTAGTTAGACACCTATTTTTCATATTTTTTAATAGGATTTTATCATTTCCCACCCCTAGCTCACTTTCGAAGGCCAATGGTTAGCCCTTTTAGTGTCATTGCACCTACATGTCTTCTTTCCTCTTATGTTGTCTTCTACTAGCGTTACATTTACCATCATTGCATCTACCATTGTCTCCTCTATGGATGATGTGTCTATTATTATGACTTATATTAGTGTTGCATATATCACCATTGTGTCTACCATTGTGGCCTTGAAGTATCACCTTGCATAAATATCTAAATTTTGAACCTTAGTCATCTTACTTAGCTCCAAATGTATGGGGACCTGTAATAAATTGTTTGAAAGATTGAAATAGAAAGTTGAATTTGCAAAACCTACAACCTCTCGAGGTATGTGTCTGCTCATCTTGTTGTATGATAGGTATAGTCATTCCAAGGTCACACATTTCCCTAGATTTGCAAGTATATTACCTTATAATTGATTATATTCAAGATGTAGTTCTCTAAGTTGCTAGAGGCCACCAAGCGAGTCAGGGATTATTCCAAAGAGATTATTCACCTAAGTTGGTAGGATCCCCATGCGTTTGAATTTTCCGATTTTCATTGGGATGTTTCCCTGTAAATTGTTAACTAATAGAAACAACCTTTCCAACTTTTGAAGCTTAATCAATGAAGAAGGGATTGCACCTGAAAAAAATTCTCTGCTAATCCTCGGTATGCGTTTGAGTTGCCCAATTTACATTGGAATGTTTCCCTATAAATTATTAACTGATAGAAACAACCTTTCCAAATTTTGAATATTAATCAATGAAGAAGGGATTGCACCTGAAAACAAATTCTCTGCTAATCCAAGGTATGTTAAACTAGTTAGGTTTCCAAAATCTTAGTAATATATTGCGATCCAAGTATATGGCACCCATTTTTGTAGAGAGTTGGCCAATAGAAAAGGACAAACATCCCATGATATTATTAGAGTACAAGTCTATTACTTTTCGAGAGGAACAGTTAATCAGAGCAGTAATAATGGGAAAGCTCATGGTGCTACCGCTAATCAGTTGATTATTGCCTAAGTTAAGGCATTGGAGTTGCATCAAATGACCCAACTCCATGGGCACTACCAGTGATCAAATTTGAAGGGATACTCTTAATTTCAAATTGAAGGGTATATAGTCATTCAACCCTTCTATGATGAAAAGTTGAAAAAATAGTTGTACTTCAATTGACAAGAGTAAACTAGGTACATACTTCAAAAAAAAAAATTATAAATAAAATATTGTCCTTTCAATTATTTAAAATGTTAAAATTTAATGAACAAACAAATAGATAAGTTTTCAAATGGGTTTAACTTGAATGGTTGGGAGGATGATTGTTATTCTCCCCACCCAAGTTCAAAATCACAATATAAACTTTAGACACAATCACAAAATAAAAAAAAATTGTGAACGCTAATATAAGCCTAAGGATGTAGTTTATGTATCCATATGATGCATGAGAAATGCATATATGTATCCTTCTTAACCATGGGAGTCATTTTCATTTTAGATCTCATTAAAAATAAGTGTAGTAGATCTTGATGCCTTTGTTGAAGGGTGATAATTCAATAAACATACTATAAAAGCAATGAAGAGACCCTACTTACATTACATGCCTCTCAATCTAGCATGACCGCATCCATTGCTTACTATTTAAGCTAAGATGTTACATAAAACTAAATGAAATTAGTCATAAAGATCACCAAGTATGTTAATTTTTATTAAGGATATTGATTGCTCACGTTATCTCTCAAACCATGTGAAAATGCATGAAAGAGTGGGATGTTAGAGCATAATCATAATGCATGTTAAGCCCTAAATAGTGGCACATTAACCCTTAATTGGGGCATATTACATTAGTATTGTTATTTTATTTATGTCGGCTTAGGTCCATTAGTTGTAATTGTACCACCTAGTCTCCTATATATACCAGGGAGACCTTTTCATTTGGAATCATCTTGTATTTGTAAATGTATGTAGTGTATGAGGAGGTTTCCCCCTCGAAGAGGCTTATTCTCTTAAATCCTCTCTTTTTCAAGGCGTTGAGTACTTATTCTGAGGTTTTTTATTGTATTTTGATATTTGGTTCTTAACATTTGGTATCAAAGCTCAAGGTCTTGGGGTTTCGTTGTTTCATCTGAGACACCTTGGAATTTTCACTATAATTTTTTTTCTACAATGTTTTGGAAGGAAATACTTGGAGGATATTTAGTAGAAGGATAAAGGTACTTGGGACACAAATTTCAGCTCATGAGGCATTATACTTTCGTAGATATAGTCTATGTAAGTGATGCAGGAGCATCGTCAACATCAAGCGACCGTGGGGGCAAGCGCCACACATTTTGAGCATATGTTAAATTGTTTAAACTTTTGAAAAAGGGATGCACCAAACTTAAATGTGATAGTTAAGAAGAGGCATACTTATGCATTGTATTGGACCTTGAGTGATATGTTCTCGTCCATAGTAGGTCGAAGGCATTTATGTAAGTAGGTAGGATTTAATATTAAATTAGACAGTTTAGAAGGAGTGGAGGGAAAACGGATATAGACACCCTCACTGTACATTGTAACATTATTCAGGAATAGTTAGAAGCATTGGAGCATAGAAGAGAAGCAGAGATCTGTGTAGAAACACCCATGTACTGATATTTGGATTAATAGAGAAAGATTGATTCAAATTCATGGTTTGTGTTGTTCTCTGTGTATTGATATTATGCTCTTGAATGTTTTCTTCCTGGTATACATTTTCTTTTATATGTTGTGTATGTGATTTCATGGTTTGAGTTTGAAGTCTAGAAGGAAGAAGGAATGAGTTTCAATTGTTTCTCTGTCTGAGCAAGATTCCTGCAAGGAGTGCAGTTGAATTGTCTGCAGGGAGTGTGTCGACAAGGAGTTCAGAGGATTATCTCTGAAAGCTCAGGAGAGGTAGTGGTTGTTCTCATTTCCTCAGAGTGCATCTAGGTACAAGAGTCGTGCAAGGAGTGCGCAGGCTAAGGAGAGTCTCAGTTGTGAATCTGAGCTAAGTATTGAAGGACTGTTGCTGCAGGTGTGCACTGAATCGGGAGAACTCAACACTAGGAAGTGGTTAGGAATTTGCCACAAGGATTGCGCGCAAGAGTCTTCATGAAGATTCAGAGTTTGGTGGAAGATCAGGAGGGATAAGGCTTTCAAGCTCGTCAAGGGAAGGGATCAACAATCAGGAATCGGTGGGGAGGATTAGCGAAATCTCGTCAGTCGTTAGATCTACCAAAGGAGCGAGTGGGTTTACGGTTGTGTCCAGAGTTCAAGCTCCAGAGATTGTGGACCGTCAGATCTCGTTCAAACACCCGTCAGCCATTGGACCAACCAGGATTTGCATGGAGTTTAAGCTTCGTGAACAGGAGGAGGAAAATTTCGACGAGAGGCGTGGCCATCAGAATTTTGGCATTCGTGAAATCAGGAGTCACGAGGGTGAGTGATCGGGAATTTTCATAGTGAAAATCTTGGAGTCAATCTGAGCCATCCATCTTGAGGAGACAGGTGGCAGTCATTGAGAGCCCGTTGGCGTTTCGGCGATCGGGGTTCTAAGTTGACAAAGGAATTGTGCCATCGGGCATCAAAAGTCTCGAAATCATGAGGTTGGACCAGAGCCATCCATCTTAAGAGGACACGTGGTGAATATCGGAAGCCCATCGGTGTTTCGGTCAGCGAAACTCGCACAAGTAAGTGTTTTGGCTTTGCAAATTGGCGAAACCCCGAGGGAAAATCTGAACCGTCCATCCACTTGGGACAGGTGTCAGAAATCCTAATAAATTCGGCATATCGGCACTCGGAAAATTGGGATTCCTGAGGTCGTGAAAATCGGGACATCAAAAGTCTCGAAACCGCGAGGAAAACCCTGAATCGTCCATCTTGAGGGGACACGTGTCAGAGATCTGAAGGGAGTCGGAGTTCGGCATTTCACAAGTCCTAGGGACGAGGCGTCCAGGACATCAGAAATCGCGAAATCCTGAGAGTTAACCTAAAGCGTCCATCTTGAGGGGACGCGTGGAAACAATCGGAGCCATCGGGAAAAGTCCCGACAAGGAAGTCATCTATCGGTGTTTGGGTCATCGGGATGTCGGGAATCCTGGTGACGAGGTGTTTACGCATTTTGAAATCGTGAATCGCGAAATAGCAAGGAGCGGCGAGAACCGTCCATCCTAGAGAACGTGTGGTCGAGATCGAAGTGATCGGGGAATCGACATTAGTGAAATCAGAGAAATTGAAGGCCAAAGTATTTCGACACTTGAAGTCACGAAACCCCAAGGGAGATCTGGAGCCGTTGATCTCAGCGACTGCTCACCGTCGTTGATTTTGGTTATGGTGGAAGGGCGTCCTGGTGACATCATATCGGGAATCTGCGAATCGGGAAATCGGGGATTCTATTGACAAGAGGTTTGGTGAATTTCGACACTCGAAACCCTGAACCTCGATCAAGGATATGGCTGCGGTCATATAAGGGGAGGTCACGTGGACCAAGAGCTTAGCCTGGAGGGCTAACGGGAATTTGAGCGCATCGGGATTTTTGAAGTCAGAAACCCCGACGGAAAGGGATATAAGGTTGTGGTCTTATAGAAAGCAGTCACATGGACTAAAGGCTTAACTAGGAAGGTCTAAGGCAGTGAAGGAGCATATTGGGGATCAGTAAAGTAAGTTGTTTGGACATTGCAAGTGCCAAAATCCCGATGGGAAGGAACCCCGATAACAGAGTAAAAGGCCAGCATTGATTTCCCGATAGAAGAAGGGGAGATCCCACGAGAGAGTGTTGTGGGTGAGAATTTCTCGATAGGGAAATAGAAGAACCTATCAGTTCTTCGGGCCGAGGAAGGAAGAAAGATCCTGTGAGCGGGCGTGCCTAGCGGGTGCCCCTGCGTCAGTAAGATAGGGTTATGGAATCATCCTGAATTTAGTCATCGCTGAATTTTTGCTATAAAATGGTTTCTGTGACGTTTCAGACCATAAAACTTGGAGGCTATTCAAATACATTATCAAGGTAGTTGTGATAAAAATTTCATCTTATGCGTCATCCTACTTTTGTAGATAAACCTTGTGTAGGATAGGGTAGCTGACTAGTCATATTAACTAGTCTCATACAGGTGTTTCGAGTAAACCAATTATATTTTCTTCAGTGAATATCAAAATTAAGTGAGACCAGTTGCACTAAATAGTGGACAACCTGTAGTATTTCTGGTGCAAGTTTCAGAATCAAATATCATATATTGTGCTCTGGTACACTTTAAAAGTACGCTCTCCTAGAAGGGATAAAAATGAGCAAGGTGTGGGGAATTTACCATAACTTCCACTTGGTACATCCAATTTCTATAAGACCTATGGAATTGCAAAGAAGATGTATCAGGGAAATACTAAAAAAAAAAAAAATAGACCCAGAAGGCCGAAATTTTGGAGATATAGCAGAAGAAAGATCGTCTAGTAGAACCACCTCGAAATCAAGTTTTAAAAGTGATACTTGGCCAACATTCCACCAAAAAATGGAAATTATACACCAAATAAGCCTTTAGACAGTCCTACTTGGATTCTTGATGAAAGTGAAGAAATGCGCAGGGAAATAAATGATTTACAAAAGAAGACAGTAACAAAAGATGAACTACAAAAGATGATGGATTCAACTGAGGCTAAGTTGGAGGAAATAATGGATACTAATATTTATGGTTTAAAAAGGGATATCATGGAAGGATTGAAAAATTCCCTAATAGAGAGGCCACCTCAAAGTGAAAATGTATCCCATGAAATTCATGATGAGGACACAAGGTAGATGAATCAAGACTGAAGAAACTCCAACTTTGGGTTGAAGACCAACCACTTTCGTAAGATCAATATGAGGAAGTTTGATGGCAAGGATCCAATCACATGGATACCTCAGATGGAGCAATTCTTTGATCTACATGATGTGCCACGCACACAAAAGGTACGAATTACTTCTTTATATTTAGAACCCAATCAATTTGTGTGGTATCTATGGCTTTGTCCTCACAAATCACTTGTTACTTGGACAATTTTCAAGGAAGAAATGATAACACACTATGAGGATACAACGAGCAACACCTTCTTTAGCCAATTGATAAATCTCAAGAAAAAGGGTTCAGTTGTGGAGCACATTGATAAATTCCAAAGATTGAATATAAAGGTAACGGATCTTCCAGATGAGCACCTGATTGATGTATTCATAGGAACTTTAAAGGATAACATTCAACATGAGGTTTGCCTTTGGGAACCCAAATCATTGGACAATGTGTACAGAGTAGCGATAAATGTTGAAAGTAAAAATATCGCTATAGATACTAGAAGGACCACTCCTAACATCTATCGAGAGAATAATGTTTCTTATTCTAAAACACCTCAACCTACAAGGTTGACACCTCAAGAATTGGAGGAAAGAAAATAAAAAGGTTTATGCTTTAACTGTGACAGCAAGTACAATAAGGGACATAAGTGTGGTGAGAAGAAATTATTCTACATAGATTGTGAAGAGGAAGAAGAACAAGAACAAAAACCATATCAAGATGAAAACATAGAAGGGATTTCTTCTGAAGAGTTGACTCCCACGATATCATGTAATGCATTGGCTAGAATCATCACTCGGCAAACCCTCAAGATCAAAGGATATATCAAAAAGAAAAAGGTAATAGTCCTAATTGATTCTAGTAGTACTCAT
>ML804465.1:303803-336351 GCA_009831015.1 Picea engelmannii
ATATTGACAAGAATTGACAATTCTCCTAACACATGAATTCAAGTGGGGATTCACACAAACAAGGTGTCTAAGATTTTTTAATAAACTTTCATTAAATGGCACATAAAATAGTGCATGTGCCAACACGATGGTATAATATTTATTTACATGTAAGCTATGTGATGGATTTAATGTTGTGAAAGGGTAAGAGCCAACTAGAACATAGATTGTTTTAGTCTCTAGATTCCAAAGGTAATTTAATGGTGATGAACTAATGCTCATTGACCAACCAAGCATTTGAAGTGAGGACATTGATGGGTTATTGAAAATATGACCCTTCTTTTGACATTTTATGATATTTGTTGTCTTTCATAAATGACAAGTGATTTTAAAATTTTACATTTTTTTGAAGGGTGTTTTTTTAATTACCTTTCTAGGACATGTTTGAACTCCTTGGAAGGGCTAGGAAGGGTTCAATTTTGATCATTGGGCATTACCCGGATGAGTTGGATTGCCCCGAATTCAATGAATTGAAGCTTCATACAATTGAACAAGGAAGGGGGAATGCTTCCACTCAAATAATTACCATGCATATATAATACGGTCAATTGGGTGACTTGGTACACAAATCGATCAAAATGTGTCCAGTTTATTGCTTGTCACTTAAAGTCAAACTTTGGAGATTTGTGTAGTTTGAATAGGAGATGGAATTTTCCCTATCAGACTGTTATTCCAAACATTGATGTTGCAGAGAAGACTTAACTTACTCAAATTGGAAGGAAGGCGCCCATCAAGGTTTTTACTTTTCAAATTTATGTAGACCAAAGAGAACATGTTTCCCAAGAAGGTGGGAATTCTACCCGACAAATTGTTCTCTCCTAAATTATAGTATTGCAATTTGGAGAGGACACACAACTCTGATGGAATGCTTCCTCTCATATTGTTATTGAATGAATACAAGCTCGCTAAACTATGACATCCACCAAGAGTGGGTGGAATGGAACCTTGGAGTCAGATTGTTAGTGGACAAATACAATATCACTAAACTACGACATCCACTTGGAGTGGGTGGAATGGAACCTTGGAGTTCATTCATACTTAGGATAAGCATATTTAAACAAATGACACTTCCCAATTGATAGGGAATGGGACCATGAAAACTATCACTACAGGGAAAAGACCCTCTAGCGGAGGTTATAGCAGAGGTTTTTAGTGTTACAAAATAGGCAAAAATTGTCAAAAAAACCTTCGTGAAAACATTTGTTTTTGGTAGTAGATTTTTTTGCGGAGATAATAACGAAATTTCATTATAACTAAAAAAAACTAGTCAGGAAGAGGTTGTAGCGGATGTTTTTCTAGGAAGTTCACTTCACGGTCTATACGCACTGGTGCATTCCCAAACATAAAGCATCGGTGCCTGCATTACACCGAAAGCATCGGACGAGTCCTAAAATATTGGGGCACCAGTGTGTTTATACAAAATAATTCCCTGGTGCTTTAATAACAACAATGCACTGGTGGAATCTATGATACCAAGCACCGATGTGTTCTCTAACTTAAAGCATCGGTGCTTAAATTTACAAGAAAGCACAGGAGTTATCTGAAAAATATTAGGGCATTGGTGCTCTTATAAGTAATAATGCATTGGTGCCTTAATACGAATAAGGCACCGGGTGAATCTATAATACCATGCATCGGTGTGTTAAAAAAAAAACCCTATCGGTGCATGATATTCAAAACGCATCGAGACGGAAGTGTGATATAGAAGCACTAATGTGTTTATGAATTAAATGCATCGATAAAGGTTTTTTATTATTATAATTGTTGGTTAAAATAGTATTAAGATCGGTGTTGGTTTCTTGTATATCAACACTGGTGAAAATTTAATTATGGAACTGGTGCATTTTATCTTGAAACACACTGGTGCTTTTTATCATTAAATGCACCGGTTGTCATTTTCTCTTTTTAGAAACATTGACCTGTTACAGTGCACAATTATTGTTATTTTTTAATTCCATTGGTCATCAAAAAAATGACATATATCTTATAATAGTATTTATATAAATTAATTGTTTATCAGTGCATTTGGATATGATGTTTGGATTAATTTGTTATATCATCAGATTTCACATCTCTTCATTATAATATTTAATCATCAATATATTTAATCAACGATGTAACATTTCACAACAATATTGGACAACACAATAGAATAAAATAAAACATTTTAATTATGTATAAATATTAGGCTCTTTGTCATACAAAATTGGTAAACATATATTGGTAACCCCTTGTCTTTCAATTGGGACACTATGTCCATTACATTAAACAAAATGTATGATTTTCATAGACAATTATTTCAAAAAATACAACAACTTGCATTTATATCCAAATATATTGATCATCATTCTTCATTGGAACTGTTGTCAGTGCTCAAGCTATCTCCATGACTTGGGTTATTTGGTCTATTGTTTTGTTGATTGTCTCAATTATTTTCCTCTTCTTCAACTGATTCCATCTACAAAAAATAAAAATAAAGTGTAATGAGTGTATCTACATTGGTGAGAATAATGAAAATTGAAATAAATAATATACACGAATGTAAATTGAAAAGTGGCATACCATAGAAAGAATTGAGTCTTGAATGATACACATTTTTTCAAAACCAAATCTCATGCCTTTTGTCAACAACTCTTCTGTTGGCACATTTCCATACTTTGTTTCTTGCAAGTTTTATACCCCATAAAAATCATATATTTAATATAAAAAATAACAATAAAAATAAAAAATCATTAATTATAAAATGAGAGAAGTAAAATGACATAATGTACTTACGAATTCCATAATTGATTTTTGATATGCTAACATATACTCACAACCCTTACTTAACCCAATGTCAATCAATTCTTGTGATGGCTCTTCTTTGTATGTTAGCACCTATTTGAAGACATTCAAGAATGGTTGTTGTAAAACAAATTAAACTATACAAAAATAAAATCTTAAGTGAATGTTATAAGGAAATAACAATTACTCACAAACTTTGTTATCAACCATTTTCTTCCTTGTCGTCCTATTTTATGTGTTGAATGGGTTCCATTTTGTTTTCTTTTTCTGCAAGAAAATACTTCAAAATTAATATTTAATGCTATATTATTTATTTATATGTACCTAATAGAAAATTTCAATGATTTCATACATTTGAAGCACGTTGTTGTTGAGATGGATCCTCCTGTGATGCAATTATGTCGATTTATTTTACCATCTCCCTGTACACTTTTTCCGACGTTCCTATTGGCATATTTTAGATATCATCTCATTGATCCTTTGGGATTTTCATAATCTTCCTAAAAAAAAGTAACATGACAATAAACTATTTTTATATTGATATATGAAAACTAAATATAACAAAATTGATATTAATAAAGGAATGGCTTGTAGTAATATATACATATTCTAGAAAAGTATTTTTAAGAATATTACTTTTTGAATTATTCTTTTTTGTTGTTGTATGTCTTTTCTATTGCAAGTCTGATAGGTCTCATTGACCATTGCTCTAGAAACGCTTCCTGTAGTTTAGTTATAACCTGGTTCTTGGAATCATCGGATTGATTTTTGTATTGTAAGTGGAAAGTGTGTCTATATGTTTGTTCCACTATATTCATCATAGTTTTGTAAAAAAAATTCCCCCTTTCATTAACCTCTAGCACCACTCCAAATGAGCTAAGAACCAATTCATCATCATTTGCATCTGCTATAAATTTCATTTTCTTAGGACGACATTTTGTTCCTTCGTTGTTTGTCCCTGTAGAACATTAAACATATATGAATTAATATATTGTTTGAAACATGTTATCTAATATTTTTAAGTATATTTTTAATGAAAATTCAAAAAAGAACGCATATTGAATATAATTTTGTCATTCACCCGATTCTTCTTTTTGCAATTTTTCCATCAAGATTTTATGTTCTTCTGCACTTAGATCACAAAGAATCTTATTGAGCTTCCTCATTTTATAGCTCTGCAGGACACACACTAACAAATACATATTAGTTAAACTTACATATAGTTCAAACATATTAATTTTGTATAGAATTTACAAAGAACTTGTCTTTTTAACATATTAATTTTGTATAGAATTTACAAATAACTTGTTTTTTTTGCCTTTTTGAATGTGCTATCATTTTGTCGATCAGAATTTTTGTTACTTGAACTATTCTCACACATTTTTTTATCAATATATATCATGTATCATTCAATACACAAGCTATTAAATATATTTTATAAATAAATCACATAATTTTCTACAAAAAAAAAGAGTTTTTGGTGAATTGCCATAATATAAAAGCATCGATGCGTTCCGTATATGAAACGCACTGATATCAAAAAATAGAATTTTTAAAAAACTATAAATTGCAATGATGTGATATGTATCGTTATCAGCACCACTCCAATAGAAGAAAAAAAAACGAAAATAAAAAAAATACCATGAAAACATAAAATTACACATCAATGAACGAATTTTTTTAATCATATTGTAGCTTTACTAGTGAGTTTTATTTGAAATCACACTAGTGGGTTATAATCAATCAAGCACCTAATTACTCGAAACCATTTTTTTTTTTAAAAGTGACAGGGTCGAGAGGCTTTGGATCCAATGCATCACATGTCAAACACCATTTATATGGAAACATCAACTCATTAAATCTAAAATTCCTAAAATGAAAAGTTGTAATTATGAAGTGATAGAGGGAGTTAAACCCTAAGGTAAAATTTTGCAGCCACATAACCAAGAAGAAACAAGGGTTTAAGGTAAGTATGAATTTTTTTTTATTTTTTTGTTGAATTTTAATTAAATCTAAATAGAGATACAAATTGTAAAAGAACTTATTATTAAAATCAACAATAAAATTTAAAACTTTTACCATGCAGGGTTTTGAGTGAATCACAAAACCCTTCAAATTCTGATTTTATGAATAATTTTGTTGCTCCAAAAGGGTTTTGAATGAATCATCATACCCTTCAAATTATGATCTTATGAATAAGTATCATGTTCCAAATTATTGATTTGTTGCTCCACAATGCTCCCATGTATGTCTCTCTTGCAAATCTCGCCCCTGCAAATTTTGGCAAAATAATAAAATAATGAATAGCTTAATACCCAATAAAGATCTTATGAAAATGGTTTTAAATGAATCATCATAACTTTCAAATTATGATCTTCTAAATAATCATTTTGTTCCAAAGTGTTTTTTTTTTCCATAGTTCTCTCTAGTATGGCTCTCTTGCAAATCTATCCACTATAAATTTTGGTAAAATAATGAAAAAGTGAATAGTTTTTTACTAATTAAATGACTTTATGAAATTAGATTTAAATTCCCACTCATTTTTCAATTGTAAAAAAACAAAGTCACACTTTTTTTTTAAGTTTTTCGAAACCCCGGTGCGTCTATTAATATAACGCATCGGTGTATTTCTATATAAAATACATCGGTGCACTTAAAAGTTTTGGAGCACCGATATACAATAATTCTTTTTTATTTATTTACGAACCGATGTGACTCGTAAATAAACACCTTGGTGCTTTATATTGTTATATATGCAGTGATGCATGTTGTTTAAATAAGCGAACCATTATGATTTCAAAGTTATCTAAATTTTTATTTGCACACAAAATAGTATATTCATCTTAAATTATCTTTTAGGATGCCTCCACATGACTTGCAATACTTCATAGTATACATTTTTTGCTTAAAATTGTCTTATTCTTAAAAATGTATTGTTGATTTTACTCAAATGCAAGGAGAAAAGCTTATAATATCAAATGGTTAATTCTTCAAATTCTATCTCGTTCCATATTGCTAAAATTCCATCGCGGAGTTCTCTCTTTCCACTTAATGAAGTAATTTGAATGCTATTAAATTTTAAATTACTTCAACTTACGAAATAATGACAAAAATAACAATAGGAAGATTAATTTGCATCCATAAAATTTTAGGGCCAATAGAATGTTTATCATTGGAAATCATAACTTTTTATAATAACAAATTTTAGTGCAGAAGAGTCTATTAAACAAGAGTAATTAGTACAATGGAAAATAACATTTATTCATATGTAATTTGTTTTTTGAAAAAGAATTTAGTTAGAATGAATATATATGAACTATCTATGCAATGGAAAAATGTTTATGGTAATTTTACAATTATAGTTTCAACCANAAGAGTAATTAGTACAATGGAAAATAACATTTATTCATATGTAATTTGTTTTTTGAAAAAGAATTTAGTTAGAATGAATATATATGAACTATCTATGCAATGGAAAAATGTTTATGGTAATTTTACAATTATAGTTTCAACCATATTGAACTTTGTAATTTATAAAAATATCTTTGCATTTTTTATTTAAATTAAGTCTTTATGTTTCATATATAAAATTTTGATATAAGTTCAAGAATACATAATCTATAATAAATATCATTTAATAAAAATAAACATCATGATTATAACCATCTAACAAACATAAACATCATCTAATTAATTATATATACATCTAGCACATATAAATGTCATTAATTAGCTAGCACAAAAATCTAATAATCTAACGGGGCATCATCATTGTGATCACATCTAACAAAACACAAGCATTGTCTAACATTATCATCACACACATCTAACAAGCATCATTTAACATAAACATCTATGAATCACATTTAACAAACATATCTAACATGACCTAAAAGTGTACACATCAACATCAACATATAAATTAATTAAGTACATAATCATGATCAACAAGAAAAATGCACATCTAATGAACATTGTTATAACATACACATCTATCAAACACATTTAACAAACATAAATAATGTTACCTAACAATATACACATCAGCATCAACATATAAATTAAGTACATCAACATGAATAGAAAAAATGCAATATACATATATATATCATGAACAAGTCAAATAATTGCTATAACATAACTGGTCCAGCTAATGGGATAATATGCATATCTACATCAGTATTGGAGGCTTGGTCTGTAGTAGAATATGATGGATGGTCAGAAGGAAGTGGTTGGTCGACTCTCTAACCAGAAATAAGCAGTGGAGGAATAGCTCATGCCTGCTCATCTAGGTGAGGTGAAAGAGGATAATGAGGAATAGGTCTTGTATGCTCATCTAGGTGAGGTGAAAGAGGAGGAGGAGGAATATGTGTTACATGCTCATGATCTGGGTGAGGTGAAGGAGGAGGAGGAGGAAGATTTGGAGAAGGATCACGACCACGCTCATCAATCGATGGGGTACTAGACGAATGAGTCGAACTGGAAGGGGATTTCTGCCTACCATCGAGATCCCTCCTCGCTGCTAGTATCCTGGTAGCTCTGACGATATGATGCATAAGAGGCATCAAATCATGCAGCATCTCCCTCCAATGCTCCAAGAGCATAGGATCTTCCCTAATGTCTTGCATCATCATAAGGTGGACTCCCACCTCATTCAAAAGTGCACAGGGTCAATCACCCAACTCCAACCTGAATCTAGTATATGTCCTACGGCGCATGCCACAAGCTTTCTGCACGCGAGGACCCTGACCCGTCGCGGCCTCATTCATCATCTCCTCATTGTCATATGTTGGGGGAGGAGGCACATCCCCAATGAAAGTTCCAATATATACAAATGATATAGTACACAATAATAATTACATTGTTTCATTAAACAATTTAATAAAACAAGTTAAAGAATTTGTTTGAATTAATTTTATTCTAATTAAGTAAGACAATAAAATGAAACTAGATTAATTTAAACAAAACACTAATATTACCTCTATCATCTTTGGCTCATATTGTGTGAATAGGATGTTTGAACATCCTCTCCAATCCAAACATGTGTAAGGACACGGCACCATGATGAACATGTGATTTGCCTCATTGGTTAGTAGCCCCAGTGCATCTAGGGAAATCTTGGCTGGAAACTCTGACTAGCCCCTCTTGGGAATCATCTCCCCCCACATGTGCATCCACACATGAGTCCTCGACCTAGCAAGTTGATGGAAAAAAATTAGGCTTCATCTCTGGAAACCTCTCAAAAAATAAGCAAAACAACTCTGAAGCCAAAGGGAAGTTTGACCTCCCACATATCATAGCACGACATCTGTTTAGCGCTATACAAAACTGTCACAAAAAAATGGTAGACCATCTAATACATCGTGGCCTCTGTACCAAAGAATCAAAATAATACAAAAGAGAGAAACTAATGTACTTCCCATCACTGGTAAAGTGTGTTATGGTCATCACTAACATTGAGGGGAACCTAACCACCTTTTCACTGAAAGAAGTGATCTGTAGCTATCCAATAGACACCTAAAAATAAATTGGGGAAAGTAAATTAACCCCAATATATCACGGAGAGTACATGAGTTCACTCTCTGTTGCAACACCTACTAGGACATATGGGAACTGGGGAAAATCCTCCCATCTCCTGGATATCCCACTAACAAAATAAATACCCTCCTCAATGGGATGGTACCATTGATCTAGACCCACATGGAAAGCTTGTTGATGGACATCCCATTGATAGATCAAATGCACCAACAACTCAAAGTGCCCCTTCAAGGATGTAGCCTCCTCATAATACTTAAGGAGGCCTACATTCCTCAAGAGAACATGAGTCGCTCCAATAATAGGGTGAGGGTACAAATTCCTCTCCTTCTACCTCACCTCTCATTCTCGTACAACATTGTACAGTTCCACCCTCTACTCCTATTGTTGTTGTTTCTCTCTCCGCTCACATCTCTGCATGATTAACATATGAAATAAATCAGCCTCACTCATACATAGAACACAAAAAAATCCACTGAATAAGAAATTTATTTAGAAATACAGAAAAATAAATTCCTTCAAAAAATAAGTAAATTTCATAATCGGTGCATCCGAAAACAGTCAAGCATCGCCTACGGTGCATACATAAGTTGTGAGGATCAACCACGGTGCACCAATGTAAACTAACGCATCGTATAAAAAAATATATATTATGCTATGCGGTGCATTGTATAACATTATCGCACCGACGCGTTCAAGAAAACCCATGCACTGGTGCATTATTGTTATCCTACGCACCGCTTAAAATAAAAACAAATTAAAATTCTAATGCATCTTAAAACATTTTTTTTAAAATTAGTTAAGGCAGTGTGTATACATTCCTTATATGCAACGGTATGTTTAAATAACAGAGACGCATCATCCCACCAATTTTTTCAAATTGACGAGTACAGAACTTTGCAATTTTTGATCTAATTGTTTCGGATGGTGCGTTCAAGTCATTCGTCTCGCATCGCTAGCGGTGCCCACAGAGAATTTACAGGGTGCACCACAACAAAATGTCACTTTTTATAGCGGTGCAGTTGTAAAAATGAACGCACTGATGCACACAATTACTAATGCACCATGTAAAATAATATATATGATTCATGCAGTGCATCATGTATTGTAACGGACTGGTGCGTTAGAGGTACTTTGATGCACCAATGAATAGCTATATAATTTTGCGTGGTGCATCCATAAACAGACGTTCTAGTACGTTCTTGTTTACCTACGCACCGCCGAGGAATTTAAGATTATGTTGTAGTGTGCCCTGTAAATTTACAGGGTGAACCATCCACGATGCGAGCTGAACGTCTCGAACACACTGAGCATAATTTTTTTTTTTAAACAATGAAAAGATAACTCAATTTTAAATTTTAATCCGTTGAAAAATTTAGTTATAAAGAAACAAAGATATTACCTGGACATTTTGTCGTCAGGGAGGCATGGTTTCCACGTAGTCAAAAAAACCAAATTTTCCAACCGTTTGGAAAATTTTGAAAGTCACACACAGAGCAATAGATGAAAGGAAGGAAAACAAGGGAAGTATCGATGGTAGGGCGCTTCAGAGAGGAAAAAGTTGCACTGGTGCTTTTGAGATCTACACCACTGAAAATGGTAAAAATGAATTTTACGACTGGTAATTTTTTTTAATTAAACCCTCTTCTGATGCACTCAATGACTAAACGCACTAGTGCTAAAATATTTATGTAGTGCATCGGATAATATTTTTTTACAAATAACCAAAACACGGTGTGCCCTTTTAGAGCACGAGTGCGCACCGTTGTGTCACGGTACTATGGAGCGCACCGGCGCATATATATATTTTTAAAAATCCTACAATTGTGCATAATTATTTTATTTCACCCTGTCATGGTGCAATCGATTATCCGATGCACCGATGTATCCGATGTTACATAGGGCACCTGTTATTTTTTTTTTAAATAACCCTAACACAGTGCTCCCTTTGGAGCAACGATGAGCACCATGGCGTCAGTATACTACGGAGCACATCGGTGTATATTTTTTGAAATAATCCTACAACAGTGCGTAAATGCTTTTATTTAACCATGTCACAATGCACTATATTATTAGCATCACTGGTGCATCCGGTTTTAACAAGCACACCAGATTATATATTTTTTTAAATAACCCTATCACAGTGCATCCGTTTAGAGCACGTGTGTTAGTCGGTGTGTCAATATACCACGGAGCACACCGGAGTATATTTTTAGAAATAATTCTAGGATGGTGTGTATTTTTTTTATTTAATCATGTCACGGTGTGGTTATTAATGCAATGCCCTGATGCGTTGGAGTGTTAAAGACACATCGGCACAGTTTATTTTTAATATACCCACCATTATGCTTTAAAAATTATCGAAATTTTTGTTTTCCAGTAATATAGATTAGAATTTTTCTAGACTGAGCATGTTGTAGACTCAAGGATCTGGTGAACTCCCAACTATATTTTAAATGGACAATGATTATAGTTTAGGATTTTGAGAGATGGTTATTATCATTGACAGTGAGATCAAGGTTATGATCATTGACGACGAGATGATGCAGGTTATGATCATTGACAATGAGATCACGTAATTTATGATCATTGATGATGATATCACGTAAGTTATGATCATTGATGGCGAGATCACGCAGGTTATGATCGTTGATGATCATGCAAGTTGGTTATGATCATTGACAACAAGATCACACAAGGTTATAATCATTGACAATCATGATGGAAATATGGGAAGGGTGATCCATATGGTAGTAGGTACCCATGGAGAAAGATTCCCATCGTGAACATCATGGTCATAAGAACTCAAATTGTCATCATAATCACACACAATTGTGAATTAGCAACTAATATAGATTAGAATTTTGCTAGACAACCCGTTAGTTGGGATTTCACCAAATACTTGAGTCTACAACACGCTTCAGATGATTATAGATTAGAATTTTGAGAGACTATCCATACTTTAGACTAAAGTCTTTACAGTTGAAATGCCTATACTTTAGACTCAAGTCTTTATAGCTAAAATTCCTATACTTTAGACTCGAGTCTTTGCATCTGAAATGCAGACAAAAAAATTCACAGAAACACCCAAGAAAAAATCCCTCTCCCTCTCCCTCGCCTCTCAATCCCATACAACATTGTACAAGTAAACCCTTTGTTGTTGTTGCTCTCTAGGATGATGTCACTGCATGATTAAGAATACAGTAGGTAATTTTTTTTAATTTAACCCTTTTACGGTGCGCTAAATAATTAGCCACATCGGTGCGTCCTTATTTATGTAGCGCACTAGAGTATATTTTTAGAAAACCTTACCATGGTGCACCATTTTTTGGGAGAAACCGTCTGCATCGGTGTAATTTTTTAAGTAGCGCACTGTTGTATATAAAAAATTTAAAATTAACATTGCCACGGTGCGCAATTTTTAAGATAAATTGTGCTCCCCGATGCGTCATTATTTTTATAGTGCACCTAAGTATTTTTTTTGTTTGAAATAACCCTACTACGGTGTGTTAGTTTTGTGGGAACCGGTGCATTAGTTTTGTGGGAACCGGTGCATTAGTGTTTTGGGCATTGGTGTGTCAGTTGTATAAAATGCATCGGTGTGTTATATATTTATAAATGTAACATACAAAAACATCTACTAAAACCTATGCACACTTGCCTCCACTAGTATCCTCTGCTATAAACGGATTTTTGGGCTATTTTAATAGGGGTGTCTGCAAAAACCTCTACTAGAGGGTATTTTCCTTGTAGTGTGTTATGGCTAAGGTCGAGTATTACGAAAAACAAGATATTGCCAAGAAGAGGGGAGATTGTACCTTTTAATCCCATGCTCGAAACATTTATGGATGCCACTATGTGCCCACTGCAATTGATACTTGTCCACTCGCAAACTAAAACATTTGGTTTCCAGATAGCAGATAATGATTTGGAGGGATCATGAGTAGTGATTGCAGACACGAATCCAAGCACAACCTCGTGATCAGAAGCATTTCTTAGATGAGCATTGGAACAATTAGATAATCGAACTGTGGAAAACACAAGGGGAATGACAAGGAGAAACAAATAAACGAGTAATAGAAACATTCTCATAGTACAAACTAAAAGAGAAGGAAAGTAACAGATCTCCATCACCTCCTGCAAGAGAATAGGTTTTGCAAGCAGAACGAAGGGTCAGAAAACTATGTTGGTTGGAGACTGGACTTTCTTGATACATGTATATTTATAAAAAAATGAGTATATCTATCGACGTGACGTGAACTCCAGTGTGAGGTGATATTGAGTGTCCTATTCAACAACAGGTGTATTGTGAATGACACAATTCAATACGACCTCCTTCTTGAGAAGGAATTCAGACTTGATAAAGTAGATTCCACTGTGACTGCACTCTGTCATCACATTTGAAGTGATCGACCACACTTTGATAACATGAATCAAAAAGCATCCATTGTGTGAAAACAGGGTTTTACATAACTCAAAAGAATAATACTTAATGCATGTCCATAATCGAACAACCATCCAATTCGGTGCATGTAGTGATTATCGTCCATTCATGTTAAACATCAACATAAATTGTCTACAGGTTATGTTATATGTCATTTCAACTAGGAAAAAAAAGGGGGAAACTTCAAATGCCATATCAAAATTTATATAAAAGTGTAATGATTGACCATATTTGAAATGAAAATGTATGACAATCATACGATCTATCATATTTATTTTAATATATAAACTTTATATAAATGTTTACGTCTCATGTCAATTATATCAATTGAGTTTAGCCTAAGTAATTTGTGTTTAAGGGTGTTTTCCCACTCATGTTCGCCCCAAATACCATCCTCGAAATAAATAAAAATTGCTTAATGAGTTTTCCTACATTCTATTTCAATTAAAAATAAATAAAATAAAAATATATGTCATGGACAATAATTTAAATGCATAAGAAAGTTTATGGAAAGTTTTAAAATCCTACAATAATTGAAATGATCTATATAAATTTTATATGTCAAGTTGTAGGTTGGTACAATAATTGAAATGATCTATATAAATTTTATATGTCAAGTTGTAGGTTGGTACAATAATTGAGGTGGTTCAAATAAGTATTTATTCGTGCGTATATATGTTCACGACCCATAAAGTTAGATTATGGTATAATATTTCTTGTCACTTACATTTGAAAATAACTTTTCATCTCCATCACTTTTTATCTCTATCACTTCAATTTGACATCAAAAAATGAGTGTGTAATAAGTATTTTTTAATTTAAATAGTTTTTGTGTAATTTTTGAGTGTGTGATAAGTATTTTTTAATTTAGATAGTTTGTTTTAATAATTCAAAAAATTAAAACTTCAATTTGACATCCAATCCAAAAATGAGTGTGTAATAAGGGTTTTTTAATTCAAATAGATTTTGAGTGTGTAATAAGTATTTTTTAATTTAAATAATTTGTCTTAGTAAATCAAAAAATTAAAATTGGCTAAAGTTCGTGGGTGGATTGGTAAAGTTTTTTTTGTTTGTTTCTTTTGGGTTTTCAAAAGGTTAAACCGAAAAGGTTTTAATTTCAATTTATAAGTGTTGGCATATGGTCTCCTCATGCCAAATCCCAGCGTAATTTAATGAAAGGGATGTTTCCCAATTAATAATACATGGACCATGATGATTGTTTAAAGGATTTAGACCAAAACAATGGTGAAGGTCAAAGTTTTCCAAGTAATAGTAAATGGATAATGATGATTGTTTAAAGGATTTAGACCAAAACAATAGTGAAGGTCTAGTAAAGGTCAAACTTTTAAATGGAAAAATTAAAATCATCAATACTCAAATTTTAATACAAACAACAAATTGTTTTATATATATAACATATATTGTTTTATATATATATAATATATATATAGTTATATAATATATATAGTTAGTTAAATGGAATAATTAAAATTGTTAATATTCAAATTTTAATACAAACAATAAATAATAAATTGAGTATTAATTAATATATTGTTTTATATATATATAATATATAAAGTTAGTTAAATGGAATAATTAAAATTGTTAATATTCAAATTTTAATACAAACAATAAATAATAAATTGAGTATTAATTAATTTAAATATTGATTTATGATGTTTAATTTTACAATTGATTATTAATTATGTTTATATTAATGCATGTTTCTTGTATTCCAATATAACTCCCTCTTTTGTGAAAGTCCCTTACCTTATTTTTGCACTTCATATTTAATATGTTTTGTGTTTTGGTAATGGATTAAGTAATCATAGAGGATATTAGGGATTTCATAGATCATAAAGGAGTTGCAAGATTGGGAAAAAAAATCAATATGTCTAATTCGAAATACAAGAAGAAAGTCTTAGCACCTTTTTGGCGACATGTTATTTCATCTGTCTAAAATCAAAATTTTATTGGAAATAAAAACTAAACAATGAATATTTGTACCACCATCTATTAAGGAACATACTATAATTTAAAGAAAAAGGAGGCATAATGCGAATACGAAAATTCAATGAGAGAAATGGGAACCTCTAAATGATGAGTTTTATAGAAAACACATACCTCCTCTAGTTGATGAAGATGAGGGGATTTGGAAAAGGGAATCAATGAATGCAAGCAAGGAAGTTACACACTTTGGTGAAGATAATTACACTTTGTGTCATACATACAACATCATTATATGTAATGGCATTAACCAATGGAAAGGGTTAGGGGAGGACATGTTTCAATCCAAGAAAAAAAAGTTAGGGGTTAAATTATGTCATTGGGTTAATTTTTCAACTTTTTCCAAAAAACATATTCGCCAATTTTTTATTTTTTTCCAAAAGCGGTTTGCTCAAATTATATGAGATAAAAATATTTTACTTTGAAAAGCACCAAAATTTTCTAGAAAGTATATAACATCCTTAGAAAAATAAATATTTTTACAAAAAAAACACCAAACATTTTATAGTTGGCATCTTGAGAATTAGTAAGATTCACCAAGATTTCTACACTTTGAAATACATACAGATTCTTAAAATATTCCCTGTGTGTCACACACATAATGATTAAATATAGTAGATTACATCATTATTTCAACAAACATAATTGATAAGATAACAACTTTCACGATCTACAATTTCCATGAGGATATGGCAATGACCATGACCTATTGTTTATAGGGATCAAGTGGAAAAAAAGTGGGTGATGTACTAGACTTACACAATTACCGCAACAAATAATAATTTTTATCATAAAAATGTAGAAATATTCACAGCAAAAACCGAAAGAACCTCCCCCCAACTAGGTTTCATGAACAAAATCAAGATAACGAGGGATTTGTGCAAGAAGCCAATGGAGGCAATCTAAACAACATTAGGAATTGTAAAACTAAGAAACTAGGCAAAGAAAGGGAAATGTTGAACAATTTCCCATTGAACCCATTGTTCAAATAAGAGTGTAAGGTGGCGAGCAACGTAGAGGAGAGATAAGAGAAAAGAAAAATCACTCTATATAATTTTATTGTGAAGAGGTGAAAAGGTGAATTTGTGAGTTCAAGACAAAAATATATATTTAATACAGCAAGGGAAAACTCGAAACATTTTTGAAGGGAACTTCAAACCCAAAAATAGGAGGTAGCTAATGGCATCACATCGACCTAATGATTGTCTTATGTGAGAAATATTTATGAACATATCTAGCAAAGAGAAAGTAATTATTCAAAATCAACATAGAGGAAGAGAACTTCACAGAAGAGGATGTGCATGAGGGTATAAAAAAGATGGCATTCGGAAAAGGAAAGGACATCAAAGAGATGCAAGGAGAATACCCCAAATGGGGAAAACATTCCCTCAATCAACATATCACAACCATACTCAATGGGATGGTAAAAAAGGGGTCCCTAAGAAATTGGGAAATGGACCTCATTTTTCCCATATTCAAAGGGGAAGACAAAAACAACTTGGGGAACTACAAAACCATGATGATAAAGCCAATATTTGTGAAAGTCATGGGAGGGATATGGAGAAAAATGTGAGTAAACGGGTAGAGGAAAAGGACAAAAAAGCCAAAAAAGTTGGTTTCCAACCAAAGCACTCCAACCTTAGTCATTGTCTCACACTTAGAAATATAATAGAAATTGTTTGGGAGAAAAAAGAATAATAATTAGGGTGTCACCTTTTCAATTTCAAAAAATCCTTAAATACAATCTTGAGGGAGAAACTATGGGAGAGGTTAACAAAAATGGGGATTTGGGATGGTTTTAGGGAAACAGTACACATGTTGTATGAGTAGGTAACAGATAAAGCATGAATTGTAGAGGGTATTTCAAATATCTTCAACTATGACAATAGGATGAAATAGGGTTTCCCCCTCTCCCCCACATTTTTTAGTTTTTACATATATAAGCTAGAGGAATGGACAAATAATAAAGTTGAGGGAGGGGTGAACATAGTGGGGATTATCACAAAGATCGCATTGTATGAAAATAATGTGTCATTGGCAACTAGTACACTACACAACCTAAAACATCGCTTTGAGACCTTATCATTGTATATGTTGTTATTAGCTTGGATACAAATTGTAAGATTATGCAATCCACATTAAAATGTATGATTAGCCTATTAAAAAAAATAGAAATTTCTTTCAAGATCAAGAGCACTTCCATAGGTTGTCGTAGACAATGTTTGATAAGGGGCACTCAAAGCATCCTATTTCTGGTGAAATGCCACAAGAAAGTTCCTAATGATTTGCTCATTTTTTGTTTCTTTTAAGGTTTTGGGTCATTTCATAGAGGGCCCATTACAAGGAAAACAATGTTTAGTAGAATTTTTAGTGGAGGTATTTATTGTTACAAGAATAAGAAAAAATCTAAAAAACATTGGGAGGGATTAACATAAATGGGGATTTGGAATGGTTGTAGTGGGACAATACACATGGTATATGAGTAGGTAAAAGCTAAAACTAGAATTGTAAATGCATATGCATTTTCTTTTCACTACCTTGCATAACCTCCCAGGACTTGGCATATCAGCATGTACCTATATCAATCATCAAGAAAAACATGCATGTTATAACAATTTATACAACAATTATCCCATTCACATGAATTTGTCAATTTCACAACATAAGCATATATATTCATCACTCAAAATTAAGTATGTGATTCTATCACAATATTTCTCTATACGAATATCTCTCTGCCTCAAAAGGATTCCATGGGAGAGAGTTTAGCTCATTGTATTTTTTGACACACCCTCCTTGACCCCAACAAACATATAACATGAGTCTCTCACAGCAAATCCATTCAAGTTGTTTCTTATTTTCAGTGATTCACCCTTCTAGGCTAGAACATCCCTTTCTCTGTTAATCATTCCCTAGAGAAATCCATTATTTACCAAGGCTTTCACATGCAAGAAGAGCACCAACTTATAGCATTTTATTGTCAAGGTGTCCCACTGGAATCCTCTAATTAATCAATAAATTATGGCAATAAAGGAATATCAATAGGCTTTCTTGTCATCATAGTAACCTTCTCCCAATGTTTTCCAACTTACAATAGCCATTTGTTTCCCTTCCTAGATGGATCCACCATCCACCTACATCATAAACATACAAATTTCATGAGTTATCTTTGTATATTTCAATTGAATTTGGAATAAGTTAGTACAATCATCAGATTCCAACTAATATAGGAAGTTCCACATAATACTTAGTTTTCAATTCTTTTAAACTATAGTATTTTTCATATCCAAGACTATAATTTTGTTCTCCTAAAAGAGATTTCATGTAGTCAATCAAAACATGACTACTTATACATATAATATATTATTCCAATATCCATATCAACCAATGAAATGATCTCTGAATAAAACTTAGTTGCTTCATGCGATTCTAAGATAATACCAAATTATCTTTGATAGTATGAAGAATGTCAACATGGGATACTAGGGTGTTTTCCATCTCTTGAACCTTAGAGAGGCTTAGTAAGTACAAGATCATTGGTGGTGACAATTGTCCATAAACTGCCTCAAAGGGGTTCATTTTAGTAGTACCACAACAAGTGTTGTTATATTCCCATTCAACCATGGGTAACCATTTGACCCATTGAGCTTGCCAATCCAAAGCAAAACAACATAAATAAGCTTCCAAACATTTGTTGACAACATTCGTCTAGCCAACGATTTGGGGATGATATATGTGTTAAGATTCAATTAGGTAACTTGAAGTTGAAACAATTCCTATCAGAAATTGCTAGTTAAGGTGGGATCACAATCAGTCATAATGGAGTTAGGTATGTAACATAGTTTAAAAATATTTTTCATGAATACATATACTACCATGGATTCCTTGAATGGGAATTGTAAGGCACAAAAGTGAGAATATTTGGAAAGGTGATGAACTATCAATTTTTCACGTGTATCTCAATGCATTCAATTTCATATCTGAAAATTACGTCTGAGTGAATTCAAACGATAAACCCTAGAGTTGTTATCACTGAATAATTTTACGCTGAAATTATGACCGAAAATTACAACGGAAACATAAAGATCATAGAGAAATCGTTCATTCACAAGAGACACAAATTTATATTTTGTAAAATGTTTAGATTCAGAATTTTTTAGGGAAAAACTAGCCCTCTAAGCAAATCACAAATTCAAAAAATTTGAGGGGAAAAAAATAGTCCTCTCAAAAATTAAAAAATCAACAAATTTCTAGAAACTTCTTCCAACTTGAAAACTTGGACAAAACCCTAGTTGTACAGCTAATAACATCTCCCTATAGTCTATTTTACGGCCTATTCACGCCATTCGTATGGTTATTTCCCTCTGCTCGGAAAATTTTGAATGTGTGGCCTACTTGTACGACACACACATGTGGCCTTCTCTCTTCTGATGACACTTGTAAGGACCATGGGGTCTTCTCTTAGTGAACCTGTGAAATAACACCTTCGTTCATTGGATATTAAAGAATACCCCTAATTTCACTAGATATTGATAAATGCCTCCCAAAATCATTTTGTTTAACCCCCTCCTAATACATATTTCCAATAAAAGAAACCCTTATTTTTACTATATATCCCTTTTTATACCCCCCAATACCTATAAATCCCCTAAGACCCCACATCCCCCCACAATACCTACAATATATTGGATTTATTTTTCACAATTTAAAAACCCCCTTTATGAATGAACGTGATAAGATATTGGTAAACAAGGTGAAGCCCCCATGGTAAGGACCTGTATGATCCAAATATGTGGTACATCCCATATGTGTGGCCTGATTTTCTGCCAATTGTTATCACACATGTGGTTGTCCTCCCTATCCTCCTAGCACATGTGGCTATCCTCCTCACACATGTGGTTGTCCTCCCTATCCTCCTAGCACATGTGGCTATCCTCCTCACACATGTGGCTTCCTTCACGCGTGTAGCCTCCTCTTCTTGACAGAAAATCAAAAATTCCAAAAACCCTAGGGAAGATTTTCCAAAGTGAAGAATTTCCCTTGCTACAATGTTTCCTCCTAATCTCCTTGAAAAGAGTGCTTACTCACTCATTCCAACTCCATGATGTCACAATAATATATAAGGTGCCTCCTCACATTTCCTCTCCTTTTATAGGATTATAATGAGTGAGTTTAGGAACCCCTTCTAAACTCAACATTAAATCAAAATTTTTTAATCACCCATGTGGGTGTGAAGCCCCAACACAAGCCCCAACACCAATCCAAAGGGGTTTTCACCAAAAAAAAATGCAATGTGAGTGCCAACGAATATTCTCACATGCCCAACACCAAGGCCAATGTGAGGATACATGCCCGAAGCTACAAAACATCAACACTCCCTCTTAGAGAGGGAGGTACTCTCAACCACTCCTAGTTTTTCTCTGAAGTAGACAAACCTCCCCTTCACTAAGGGTTTGGTGATAATATATGCAATCTAGTCATCTTTGGATATGTATTGGAGCTTCATCGCTCCCTTCCACATCATGTCTCTGATGAAGTGGTATTAGATCTCAATGTGTTTCAACCTATCATGAAACACTAGATTTGTAACATACCTAGCCACTGAAGTTGGGTCGCATTATGCAAAAAAATCTCTTTATCATCTCTGATACCATTTTAGTAACGTACCTAGCCTCCAGCTAGGAAACAATACGTGTGGAATACATATAACACGAAACTTCTTCTAATTAAATCGATTTTTTTGTTGTTATCCATTTTCCCATAGCCTGCAGCTACAATCTATAACATATTTAGCTACAGTAATAACCATAAAAATTATGCATCTGAAGCTTCCTAATAATCAACATGAGATACAACTAAATTGTTCATTACAACAGCATATAATTCATTCTCGTTCATGTAGAGTTCATGCACAACAATAACACATGTAAATGACTCGGTACAAGATAAAAAAAATTATCTTAAACAAGAATCGTGCATGGGATGGATGTTCCACCCAAGCATAGACTCACTATTCCAAATATCAACAGCCAGTCACCCCTGAGTTGAGGCTAGAAACCCACAAAATAGCGTGGTCTCTCACGGTCCACTCACAACTCATAAATCTCTCCACCCAACTAATATTATCCTACAGCTATCCTAACTTTTCCACTATCTCTCTTCCTCTTGACTTGCCCAACCTAAGGAATGCACCATTTTTTTATCAGGGATAACCCAAGGGATGTACCATATGTTTATTAGGGATAACCCAAGGGATGTACCATTTTTTTATCAGGGATAACCCAAGAGATGTACCATCCATTTATCATGGATAACCCAAGGTATGTACCATCCATTTATCAGGGTTAACCCAAGGAATGTATCATTTGTTTATCAGGGTCTCTCTGGCACAAGTACCTAGGAATCTCTCAGTTGGGCACTCAAGGGAAACTGCTACTAGGAAAACTATCAACAAACCAACAACAACACATGTTGTTTTAGTGCAACTCATGTAGGATTACACTCTTCTGACCTAACAATCGAGCTCTTCAGTTATCCAACTCCAATTCACTCCAATTATGCTCCAAATGTTTTCCCTCCTATGGCCACACCCGCTCCAAACTCTCTCTCCATGCCCAGACTTGACTAATTACCCAATTGCTCAAATTGTTGTTACTTTTGTCTCAACCCATACAAAATTCCTCTCTTTTGCTTGCCTTTCTTGACTCACACTCTTCCCGAAGCTAATTGTACTCAACCCCCATATTCCCAATAACTCCGGGATGTGACCACTCACGCCCACCCTCTTACATGTATTCAATGATTGGCTTCGGAAACACTCAATCATAAATGGGAAGGTTCATATACAATAGCATATTTAGGAAAACAGGTTAAATCCATAAACATGGGTAGATCCCCCCCTTGGACCCCTCTTGACCATTATCCTAGAAACTCCCCTCTCTTGTGGATTAATTCATCCCCCATCTCTTGTCCATGTCCCCTTAGCAGTTGGAATCATATTTTATTATTAAAACATTGAAATACAATTCACATATTAAATTGCTTGGTCGTAGTCACATATTATATCTACATAAGAATTAATCAAACTGGGGATTATAATGGGGATGTTACATTCCCCCTCCCCTACAATTGTGCGTCGTACTCAGTGCACTCTATGCCAATAGCCATATATGTAAATTTACACCAAAATACTTAGAAATAAAAATTTATGCAATTTGACAACTCTAGCAATAGCTCCAACCAAAATCTCATGTTCCTCTCAACTCGTTGACCCAAGGAATGCACCATTCATTTATCAGGAATGCCCAATGGATGTACCATCTATTTATCGAGGCTAACCCAAGGAATGTTCCATTCATTTATCAAGGTCCCCAACGCAGTTGGTCAGGACTCTGAGATGTGGTTCTGGAACTCTAGTTGCTCAAAATGGAGACTTGAATTTTGTCTTCTTCAAAACTGTCAAAAATTTGTGGGTATTCCGCCCACATGTTTTCTTCATTCTCCCATGTAGCATCTTCAGGACCGTAGCAGGTCCATTGAGCCTTTACCATCCCTATGGATTTGTTCCTGAGCACTTTGAATTTCTGGTCTAGGATGCATATTGGTTCCACCCAAAAATCCCCTTCGTGCTCCACCTAGATCACATTCCAATCAATGACATGATTATCATAAGGTACATACTTGTTAAGTAGTGATAGATGAAATACATTATGCACTCTCATGGATGCAGAAAAAGCTAAAATGTATGAAATTGGACCTATATTTTCTAATATTTCAAAAGGACCACAATATCTTGCTGCCAACTTCGGGAAGCTTCCTAATCTTAGCGAACTTCTTTTTGCATTTACTTTCAAAAAGACATGTTTTGCCACTTTAAAATCTTTGAAAATTGTGCTCCTGTTTGCATAACTTTTCTTCCTATCCTGGGAATCCTTCAAATTTTGCTTAATCCTTGCAATATCCAAGACCATTCTGCCTACAATTTTGCAACTCCATGTAGCCAAACAATTTTTTAGTATAACGTAACAATTTTGAATTATCAATTTGTCAAATCTGGTTATACAGGAAAATAAAAATTCCCACGCATGATATTTATACTCTTTATGTTTGGTTCTTGTAGCAGTAGATTTCAGTATTTCTTATGGGTATACATCATCACCATATCCAAACCATTCTACCTGCAATTTCCTCAACTTTCTTGCATCCAAAAAAGATTGTTAGCACTCATGCATATTTTTAGCAGTTCATGAAATGATATCATAATTGTATCTACCCATCAATTCAATCATTTCCAACCATTATTCACAACAAAATGGCATTCTACTATTCATCATATTAGCTATAATAACAATATCATTCATTGTACATGCATTATCAACACATCAAGCTTTTCATAATGCAATCAAACTTTATCAACAAATAAAACCAATGTGCCAATAATCTTGGCCACATCTACACAATGCATCATTGCATTGATTCTGGAATACCATATGTTCATGTCATGTATTCCACCATGTGAGTTGGAAGGTATGTCCCATGCCTCAATAAACCATCCAAAACCTTTCCCACTACCTGTCTGATCCTTTGGATACCTTCCTCTTCAACCCATACACAACACTAGGAACATCATTCCTTAGTGTTATTTAGCGTAGGAAAAAAGGTTGCAGTCCAAACCTCAGTTACATAGGGAATAAACATCATGCACTTGGATAGCACTATAGTCTTTCCATATCCAAACTCAACATGGCCTCACACATGACAATCTCAAATGAAATTCATTGTTATAACAGAAGTAATGTCTCCCGACTTAACTCAGTTATGAATTCATAACCAACATAACACAATATGCAATTAGTTTTCCATAAATGAATTCAAGAAACAATATACTTGCATATTCAAGGCCTCCTGTCTTTTCATCAATTCAAATATTGATATTAGAATGAGGAAACTCTTACCTTCATTCCCTTCAACATTTATACATCATAACAACCTCAAATGCATACATGCATGGTTATTATCAATTTACTTGACGCTACCTGATCTTTTACATTTGTAGAAGCTCGTCGGCTCCCTTAACTAATTTTATTGGTCAATA
The DNA here is from genome assembly GCA_009831015.1 of Picea engelmannii. NCBI lineage: Eukaryota > Viridiplantae > Streptophyta > Pinopsida > Pinales > Pinaceae > Picea > Picea engelmannii. The sequence continues at coordinate 327,707 of ML804465.1, forward strand.
TTTTCTCCATCCTCATTTCTCTTCATATGGATGGATACCATAAGCAACAATATTGCCATGCTATAATTATGTTTCCTGGATACAAATTCCATCATTAGTTTTATTCAAATAGCATAGCATCAATATATATATATATATATATCAATTATTTAGATTTATTATTATATATGGTTGTCTTGAACCTTGTTGCCATGTGTATTGTTATTTTTCTCAATTGTGCACCATTGGCCCTTATTCTACACCTTCTAGCCAATCCTCACTTGGTCATTATGTATTTCCAACCACTAGTTTTTCCACTAGTGTTTCCATCTCGCAACTACTTTATGCAAAGAATTATTTCACAACATATTTTGGCTAAATCTCAATATTTATAGTGTTGTAACATGCACTATTCCAATTGAATATTAACACTAAAATTTAATTAACCACTTCCTATTTTTATTGAACAAACCAACCATGGAATACCATTATCATTGACTGGCATTTCAACATTTTGAAATACTTCTTGCATGTCTTCTTTCTAACATTATTTTCCACTCATGGATTTGTTGAATATTAAATATCCTCTTCACTTCATTGAGTGATTCATTATGAAGCACTCAATGGAAATGGTCATTCAAGACCACCCTGCTCCAATGGAAATGCCACCCTTTTCCATTTGCACATGTACCTTGCTTTTTCTGCACACTCTGATAATAGAGGCATCTTTCTTTCTTATGTAATTTTAGAAAAGAGTTGCTAGATCATTTCTGACAATTATTTCTTCCTACATTCCCATGCTTTCTCATAGAGATGACCGATCTAGCCATAAGTCACACCTCATCTCATGATATATATGTGAAATATCTATTGACATTCCTTTGCAAGCCATTCAATATTTATAGCATTTGAATACTAATATTCCTTTTCTTTTATTTAGACCCTTGAAAACCTTGCAACACCTTCCCTGCACTTTCCTTTGCAGTTCTTTGATGCATCAACCATCTGCACAAGCTTGATCTCTTTCCTACCCAATGGATCCTAGAATTAATTTAGAAAAAAACCACACACTTCTTAGTTGCTTAATATTATCCTCTTTCTAGAAATCCTTTTCACACAACACTCTCTGCAAAGTTCTATTATGCTTAATGACAGTGCCATGTTAGTAATCTTAACCTCTCTTTTGTCAAGATATTGTTCTTCAAGTGTGCCTCTAGGCTTATGCAACATATTTAAGCTATGAAGTATATTTTCCTGAGCCTTCATAATCTTTTCATAACTCCAGTCCTCATATAAGAACTAAAGTTTCTTTTTGCACCTCTAACTCTGCAAGAAAACTACATGTAATAATTATTGTTAGAACATGCATATTAGACAACATTTCATTAGTTAGAATATATGTTATTTATTCATCAATTCATGAAGGACATATTGCACCAATCTGAATTTTGATTTTCTTGATGCAGTCCTCCCCGAAACAGCTTCCCAACCACTGAAACCTTGCCCAAAAATCAAGCTATGATTTGAAAGTTAAAGACTTTTGAAGTTCTTTGGGGCATCTTTGGCCAATGGCCATCCCCTTTGCCATGTGGAATCCACATAGCTTCACCTCTCTCATGCCATATGTCATGGAATAGTCGTGACATGGGTTGTCATCCCCTGACGATGACATGGTTTCTAGTTGCAAGAAAAATCTCCCGATCTTTGCAAATATCGGGCCTTCGACCCTCCATCATTCTTGTATAGGCCTACAATATCTTCGGAGACCCGAAGTCCCAAATTCTTCTCTCGCTCCAAAATATATAGTAGGAATTGATCCACCTTTGGATCTGACGGTCATGATCAAAAGCGTAGGACCTCCTAATAATTAACTCCCTTACAACTTCCCATTGTACTTTCTCTCTCCTCTGTTGGTATATCTTAATGGATTCATCGTGGATCTAAGTCATATTTCTTCTTCATGCCTTCCTTGAACCCAGCAACAACACTTAGTTTATTTTTCCTTCGCGGACTCATGGACTTATAAACTTGTAACCTTATTTCATAAGTCCGTCTAAAAGTCTCACACTTATCCAGTTTTCCACTTCTTTGCAAACTCGCGGACTCGTAATCTTTTAAACTTCCTTTCATAAGTTTGTCTAAAAAGTCTCAACACTTAACCATTTTTCCACTTATGTGGACTCACAGACTCATGGACTTGTAACTTTTATTTTATAAGTTCATCTAAAAAGTCTCAACACTTAATCATTTTTCCACTTCTTCACACTCACGGACTCATGGACTCACGGCCTCATAATATTGTAAACTTCCTTTCATAAGTATACCTGAAAAGTCTCAACACTTAACCATGTTTCCACTTCTTCAGACTCATGGACTCATGGTCTTGTAACATTTCTCTCATAAGTTCGTCTGAAAAGTCTCAACACTTAACCATTTTTCCACTTCTTCAGACTCACGAACTCACACTTGGAAAACTTCCAAGATCTTCCTGCAGTTTCGTTGGACTAATAGTTGGTCTACCACATGGCTCCACGTCACCTGTCAACTGTAATCCCATCCAACATGTCCCTGCCATCGTGGAAACACCTATCTTTCTTCTACCATGTCAGCTAACACATGGCCTCCACGCCATACTAACATCATCGTATGGAAAAATAACCAAATTTTTTTGATTTGCTTATTTTCAAAATTTCCAAAGGGGCTCAATTCTTCACATTTCCCTTGAAATTCCTCTCAATATTACTATCGTAATTTCATCAACGAATTTCAGACATCCTTTTTTCGGCATTTCGTCAAACAGTTTTCCTGCATAGTCTGTAATTTTCACTCATGTGTCCCACTAATTGGCCCATTGACTTCGTGGGCACTTCTGCTCAATTATAAACATGTATTTAGCATGCGCCTATTTTTCACACGCAACACTAAAATGTAGCTCATGCACCACGCACCTATATCAATGTGCATACTTTTTTGTCACGCGTCAATCTCTACTAAGCACAAATTTTTTGTTGCACACCAATATTTTACGTGCACTGCAAGCACACGTTGTGCACGCACCAATGAATTCGTATTGTTCTCTACCAACAATTACACACAATGCAGTGCCAAAATCTAGTGTACACACCCTATGCACCATTATTTTTCTGTGCAACACTAAATTTTTAGTGTGCACACATGTGCAACATTAATTTTCCACATCACTGGCTCTGCACAGTGCAGTACCCAATTTTAATACGCACACCTATGCACCTTTATATTTCTATGTATCACTACTACTTATCGCATGGAAATATTGTATATGCTTAACTGATTTTTACATAATTTTAATGCAAAAACTGGGTCTTTTTCCTAATCCCACACAATTGCTTCTAATTTCCGTCATGGACGCACTATAACTTGAAATTTGGCCACTCACAAATTCAAATCTCTGCAAGAATCTGCTTTGTATTTATGATAACTCAACCCATCCATGCTCAGTGTTGAAAACTGAGCTCTGATACCACTTTGTAACGTACCCAGCCACTGAAGTTGGGTCGTGTCATGCAAAAATTTCTATTTATCATCTCCGATACCATTTTAGTAATGTACCTATCCTCCAGCTAGGAAACAATACATGCAGAATACATATAACACAAAATGTCTGCTAATTAAAGCCATTATTTTGTTCTTATCCATTTTCCCATAGCCTACAGCTACAATCTATAACAGATTTAGCTACGGTAATAACCATAAAACTTATGCATTTGAAGCATGATAATAATCGACATGAGATACAACTAAACCATTCATTACAATAGAATATAAGTCATTTTCATTCACATAGAGTTCATGCACATCAATGACACATGTAAATAATTCAGCACAAGATCAAACACTTATCTTAAACAAGAATCATGCAACTAGTTGCTTGGAACGGATGTTCCACCCAACCGTATACTAACTATTCCAAATCTAAACAGCCATTCACCCCCGAGCTGAGGCTAGCAATCCACAAAAGAGGGTGGTCTCTCACAGTCCACTCACATCTCATAAATCTCTCAACCCAACTAATATTCTCCTACAAATATCTTGACTTTTCCACCATCTCTCTTCCTCTTGACCTGCCAAAACCAAGGAATGAACCATTCATTTATCAAGGATAACCCAAGGGATGTACCATCCTCTTATCAACGATAACCCAAGGGATGTACCATATGTTTATCAAGGATAATCCAAGGGATGAACCTTCTATTTATCAGGGTTAACCCAAGGGATGTACCATTCTTTTATCGGGGTTAACCCAAGGAATGTGCCATTCGTTTATCAAAGTCTCTCTAGCACAGGTAGCTAGGAATCTCTCAGCTGGGAACTCAAGGGAAATTGTTTCTAGGAAAACTATTAGATAACCAACCGCAAAACTTGTTGTTTCAGTGCAACTCACACCGGAGTTCACTCTTCCGACCTGACAACCAAACTCTTCAGTTCTCTAGCTCCAATTCACTCCAATTATGCTTCAGACATTTTTCCTCCTATGGTGTCACCCTCTCCAAACTCTCTCTCCATGCCCAGACTTGACTAACTACCCAATTGGTCAAACTATTGTTACTTTTGTCTCAACCCATACGAAATTCCTCTATTTTTCTTGTCTTTCTTGACTCACACTCTTCCCCAAGCTGATTATACTCAACCCCCATGTGCCCAATAACTTTAGGATGTGACCACTCACACCCACCCTCTTACATGTATTCCATGATTAGCTTTGAAAACATTCAATCAGAAATGGGAAGGTTCATATACAATAACGGATTTAGGAAAACGGGTTAAATCCATAAACATGGGTAATTCCCCCCCTTGGACCCCTCTTGAACATTATCCTAGAAACTCCCTTCTCTTGTGGATTAATTCAACCCCCATCTCTTGTCCATGTCCCTTTAGCAGCTAGCATCACAATTTATTATTAGAACATTGAAATACAATTTGCATATTACATCGCTTGGTCGTAGCCACACATTATATCTACATAAGCATTAATCAAAATGGGGATGTTACAAGATTCTCCAAGATCTTGGCACATCATTAATTGTTGAATTAAACCATAGTAGACTCCAACACCTGAAAACATAACCCTAGAAGGAGCTTTTGAAGCCAAATATCCTCACAACTCGCCAAACTAGATTCCATATACTCTGCCTCTAGTGAACTAAGTTCCATAGAAATTTTTTCCTGCTGAACCAAGAAACCATTGTTGATCCTAGGCTAAAAGAACCACCAAAATTACTCTTCCTATCAACAGCATTACCTACCCAATCTGAATCTGAATACCCATGCAGCCTCACTCCATCATCCCCGACATATCTTAGAACAAATCCTACTGTAACTCGAAGGTACTTGACCACATGCTTCGCTACTACCTAGTGCACCTACTTTGGCTCAACCATAAACTAACTCAAGGTGTTGAAAACAAAGAAAGTATGTATCCTAGTGTTGGCTAGATACATCAATGAACCAATCAACTTCCTATACATTGTGGGATCCACCAAATCTAAATCTAAAGCTCCCATCTTCTTCAAATTGGTGATCATAGGTGTAGTCATGGACTTATAGTCCATCATTCTGAACCTCCTCTGGATCTCAACTGTATACTTCCCTTGTCTGAGGAGAATATCTCCTCATTTTTGCCACAACCCTAATCTTGGGAAGTAATGCATCAAACCAATGTTCTTCATCTCGAACTCCAAAGCCAAATCCCTCTTGCACTTGGAAATGAGCCTCTATGCTCCTGTGAAGAAAAAATCATCAACATACAACACCAATATAAGAGGATCCTCACCAACCTGTATGAGATACAAGTTGGGATCTGCTTCACTCTTGGTGAATCTCATTCCCTACAAATACCCGTCGATCCTTGAGTACCATGCCTTGGGTGCCTTCTTGAGTCCGTACAAATCTTTCTTCAATCTAAAAACATTAGACTCCCTCCCATGTACCTAAAATCAATTAGGTTTCTCTATGTCCACCTCCTCCTCAATGACACCATTGAGGAATGATGTCTTCACATCCATCTGATGCATCCTTCACCCCATAACCAAAGCAAGAGAAATAATAGCCCTGATAGAAGTATACCTAGAGACTGGAGAAAAAGTCTCCTTATAGTCCATTCCCTCTTTCTGCGAGAACCCTCTCACCATGAACCTTTCCTTATACTTCTCTATGATACCATCTACAGCATGATTGATCTTATAGATCCAATTGGAAGTCACCACAGACTTCCCTTCTGGTCTCGGAACTATGTCCCACACATCATTCTTCATGATGGATTTATACTCCTCCATCACGGAATCCTTTCAAACTTGTTTTCATGTCGCCTCCTCAAAATGGGAAGGCTCAGAATCAATGATGCTACTCATAAGAACCACATAGCTCGAAAACCTCTCGAGATATGCCCCTACGCATATCTCAAAGTATCTCGAAGCCATCTAGGCCTCGTGTCCTTATCACTAGGAGGGTCCACTAGATCCAATGAGTCTTCTGAATCCTTCTCACGGTCTGAAGGTTGATCCCCTATACTAGATGGACTTATACTCTCCTCAACCTTTGGAGCCTCCTACTCCTCACTATCTATTATGGTCTCTCGAGATGTAACACCCTGTTTCCCCCAGTTTGTAAAAATAACTGGATTGGCCAAGAACTGTGGCAAACTAAGAAATGTGAATATGTGATGTGAATGGACCTTGTGGAAAAGGTCGATGAATGTGAATAACATTCTGAATTTATATTGCAGGACTATTGAGAGGGGATGTGCTGAAAAAGAGACCACAATGGCAGTGGAAGGCACCTGGAAAGGTGGCGTTAACTTCCATTGAGAATTAATACCGTATTTGGACTTCACTGGCCTGGAGAACCAAAAGCGGCTCGCTGGCCCCGAATTAAATGTCTCGCAGGCTGGTAGGTAGATGGCTCCTTAGGAATTAATGAGGGATGGGGAGGAGAACCGCCCATCCGTAAAGCCGTCAGGCCCGACCAGCGCAGGGGAAATCGCGCCACACGCAACCTCGCAAGAGGATAAGGTGTGGGAGAGAAGCGATTGGGGGCAGACGCGAGGGGAGGAAGAGAACTCTGGTGATATGCAGAGTGAGTAATAGCAGAGAGGAAGGAGAGTAACCTTCACTTCTAGTCACTGGAAAACAAAGACGCAGTCTCACAGCATCGTGGTCTCAGCTTAGGGGTGGCTAGTGGTAAATCCGTTGGGAGTCGCTGAGCCTACGGTTGGGTGGAAACGAGCACCCCTCTCAGCAGTTGCATAGCCCCTGGTGTTACTTTCTAATAAGTGTTTTGCCTTTGACATATTGAAATATATGTATGCTGACATTTATGATCATAAGCTATGAAATCGTGAATGACTTCATTATAAGAATGTCTATATGGTATCTTGATCAGTACTGGTAGTTGTATGTTTATATGGAAAGACTATGTGTGGATTATGCTCTCTTAAATTGTTATATATATGCACGCTGATCTAATTCAGACTTCACGCCTGGTTCTCGGGAGAGAGAGATACCCTTAACTGCCTCAGATAGTACCCTGGGTAAACCTCCCCATAGAGATACCCTTCTTGAAAAAGCCATCAAGAACTTCGAAAAAGGACGTGAAGGCGCAAGGCCTTAAGAAATCCCTGATAAGTATCAAATCGACGGACGAGATCCCATTGGGAGATCTATGGTCACTCACGACCGTCAGATTGGAAGAAGAAGCTGGAAAGTTAAGTACCTTAACCTTGAATAGTTGTTGATCGACGGACGAGATCCCATTGGGAAATCGGTGATCGCACATGACCGTTAGATTGGTAGGAGAAAGCAGGGTGTTAAATGACTTACCACTTGGTCTCTCTGTGTCCTTGTGGGTAGCGAAGAGATCGGGATCGTAGATCTCCAAGGTCCATGAGAACATCTGGATCGTCCGAAAAACAGAGGCCACGTTTCAAAAGATTACCCATTTCGGGAAATCGGGAGTCAAGAACTCGGAAGTTCTGGTGATGAAAGATCGGGACTTTCTATTGTGGAAACCCCAGGACAAATCTGGACCATCCAATTTAAGGAGTCCACGTGTCATGAGATTTCCCATTTCAGGAAATCAGGAATCGAGAACTTGGGAGTTCTGGTGATGAGAGATCGGGACTTTCCATGGTGGAAACCCTGAGACAGATCTGGATCGTTCGATTTAAGGGGCCATGTGTCGTGAGATTTCCCATTTCGAGAAATTGGGAATCGCGAACTCGGGAGTCCTGGTGGCGAGAGATTGGGACTTTCCATGGTGGAAACCCCAGGATAGATCTGGACCGTCCGATTTAAGGAGGCTACGTGTCGAGAGATTACCTGTTTCGGGAAATCGAGAATCGGGGATTCGGGAGTTCTGTTGACAAGAGGTCAAGCTCTCGCCTTGATAAATCCTGACCTATAATATCGAGACGTTAGCATGTGGCTAAGTCCCGATGAATGGACGAGATTCCTTTGGGATCTCAGGGTCTATAATGACCATCAGATGTGGAGAAGAGATGTCAACTTTAAGCCAGGGCACAAATGCACCTTAGGGTAAGTGGCGAGCAGATCTAGGCGACCAAAGTCCACCCGCCCAAATCTACGGCTGAGGATTCATTCCAGAGCCCCCTTGTTTTTCTGCCTTTAGCAGTG